>PVJX010004680.1:0-92229 GCA_004027295.1 Dolichotis patagonum
GACCTCAGGACAGACTCGGGTACCCGGGCCCCGTAGTCTCGATCCGTGGTGGGTCTTACTTTGGGGAGCGGACCTCTGTATAACCTCTTGGACGGGCTGTGACTTCCTAGTAAAAGAAAAAAGGGGGAGATGTAGGGGGCCGCCGGTACCCCGTAGAGGCCTGTGGTAAAGAGTAAAGCCTGAGCTAGATTACCCCTCCAATCGAGTAACCAAAGATGGTGCCCATATCCTGCTTCTTGGTCTCGCCTACTTTGTAAACAGCCTTGCCAGTTATTCGTCTGCTTAGTAACTGATGATGCTAGCCAATCAGCTTGCTGTACCTATCTCTGTGTGATTGGATACCTGACTAAATATAAGCAAGTGCCCTTCCCTGCGCGGAAGAAGAAGCACGGAAGCAGCATAGGGTAGAGACCTGTGCTGGGGAGAGCTCTCAGCGGTCTCGGGAAGGGGAACGAAATAAAGACGTCCGATCACCATTGATACCTTGTCGTGTGTTTTCCTGCCGGCCGGGAACGCGACACCGACACTACTCAACAAATTTTCCATGCACATTTTAACCACAGTTCTCATACTATAAAATTGACTTTAAGAATTATTCATTCTTCATAACTGTAAGTTTGTACTATTTGACTAATTCCTCCCTTTTATCTCCTTTTCCTTGATAAGAGCTAATAATTCTTGTTTCAAAATGTTTAACATTTATTTAGATTCCACATATTAGAACTGTCATACTCATTTTTCATTTTCTATCTGGTTTGTTTCAGTTTAGCATAGTTCACTTTCATGTATATTCTCCAAATAAGAATATCTTCTTTTTAAAAGATAATAATAATAATACATGAAATTTAGTGCCAGATAAACAATTGGAAATAATCCATAAATAATGTGTGCACTTGATAACAGATGGATGTGACTGCATCTAATACAAATCATCATATTTCGATACATTAAGTGTTGTAACAGAAGTACTTAATGAGCTGGAGTGAAATACGTATCTTCTGAAGTTTGGTGCCTAAAATTATGTCACTTTTGTGTGGACCATCATCCCTGTCTTCATTTTTCTTGTCATTCTTATCACGGAAGTCTTCAATTAATAATTGATTTAATACAAAATTGTGAAACCTAGCCTGCAAGAGATCTTGACCTGTGTGAAGAATTCATAGGATAAAACTACTGATGGTTGTGTTGCTAGTACACTATGAGCATGCTAAGTGGACAAGAATTGCTCACTGGAAAAGAATTCTACTGCTGGATTTGAGAGACTGGGCCAATTGTTCCACCAGAGATAGAGTTGCAAGAAATTCTGATTGAAATATGGGGTTTAGAGTTTTATGATGATTTTCCAGAAGATGACATTGACTGTAGGTGAGTAAGAGTAAATTTTTGTGTATGAATAAATCCAGGTTTTATACATTAATAAATGAATAAATCTAGATTGTTATATATGAATAAATGTGGATTACTCCACATTGGTTAAAAAAAAAATAAGACACACCCTGAAAACAAGCAAAATTTTATGTAAGACCTGATCTTACTGTTGGAAGAGTATAGTAATTTGACTTCTTGTAATGGTTATCTTAAATAATATTGCAATATATTTGGGAAAGAAGATATGCTAATGAATGAGTTTCACTTATGTTGGATATAGTCTCAAAGGTGAAATCAATGTTTTATACTAGTTGAAGTTTTAAATTTTTTGAGGAACTTCCATACTATTTTCCACAATGGAGGTGCCATTTATATTCCTATCAGTCTCATCAATACTTAGCTTTTTTTTTAATAATTGCCTTCTTACCAGATTTAAAGTGATATTTCATAGATCTTAGTTGCATACCCTTAATAATTAGTAATTTACAGTGCTTTCTCATATCTGATAGACATTTTCACTTCTTTTTGTACAAATTGAAACAGACATAAATGTAAAGAAAAGTATCTGATGCTCATATGATGAAAGAATTTATATATTACACAAAAAATACACATATTTAACAGCATTTTTACCAAAGTTTTATGTTAGATTTTAGAGAAAAAAGGAAGAAAATTATCTTGAAATTTGTTTGGGAGAATCCAATTTAAAACAACAACCATGTAAAAACAAAGTAGTTTTGAAGGTATCATACTGGCTGATGTCAAATTTTATTAAAAAGCTCTAGTACTCAAAAGAATATAGTACTGACAATACAAAGAGAAACTTAGATCAAGAGAAAGCCCGGAAAAACACACTTGATCATATATGATCAACTAATTTCCAACAAGGCCACCAAGAAAACAAACTGGGAAAGGATAATCTTTAAGATCTGTTGTTGGGGAAACTAGACATTCATATGCAAAATAAAATGAGAGCATTATTGTGCATCATATATGAAAAACAACTTACAATTAATTAATGATGTGAAATTAAAACTGTGATGAAATTCCTAGCAGTGAACAGGAAATTTGTTCTTTGGCTTTGACAATGATTTTTTAAATATTGTTTCAAAGCTCAGGCAATAAAGTAAAGATAAACAAATGGGTCTTTGTCAAGCTAAAAAAAATTCAGTGTAGAAAAGAAAACAACTAAAATGAAAAGCAGACAATGGGTAGGGAAAATATTTGTAAATTATATATCAGATAAGGGTTTAATATCATATATAAATATATATGTGCAATTCCTACAATTTGAATTTTAAAATGGACTGTCAAAATGAGGGGTGAAGACCAGAACAGATGTAAAAATGGGTGGGAGGTGAGGACCATAGCAGACATTTTTCTAAATTTGATATATATGTTTAGATGGACAAAGACGTACATTGGTAGAGAAAAAAAAAATTCTAGAAAAAAGGAAACATTTAAATTCATGTAAAATAAAATGTCTGCTAGAATATCCGTATGACCTGCTTTAAACTTGTGAAAAATACACATACTCATGCATATTTAACACCTGTTTTGTCAAAAGCAAAATAACAATTTAGTTTGATGATGTTATTTATTTATTCATTTATGTGCTGTGAATCAGCTCCAAGGTCTCAAACATGTTAAGCATGCATTATAAAATAAGCTATTTATTTTAATTCTAGCATCTCTCCACAGTTCTTTTCATAGAATAGAATAAGCACCTCAATTATCTGAGCAAAACGTTTGACTTTACAAAAGAGAAGATGGTACAAAAGCAGAAACAAAAACAAAATGAGATTGATTATTTCAGAGTTACTCTTCTTGTAAGGCAGGAACAAGGGTACATAGCAATGAAAAAAATTACCTGGTAAGTTAACATCAGGTTATTTCAGCTTGTTTCCTTCATTTAAGGATTAAAGCTGAAGGAAATTCATTATCATGCCAATTGAAACTGGCCTGCATGGGAAATTTGTCTATTAACTCCCTAATTCCAATTTTTCAGAAGGTCAGATAAACAGCTTAGTTTCAGCTTGGTGAAATGGAACTTTAGCATGAGTGACTCCATTTTGATTTTTAGCCTGGTCTGTGTGGAAGCTTAGTCCAAAACAATGTTCTTCTGTAATTTTTATTTAACAGCTGAATGAGTAACTTAATAATTTATCAAAAACTGAAGTTGGTTTTATAGAGAATGAGAGAGCTAGGAAGGAAATAAAACATTGTGCTTAGGTTTTTGGTGAGTGAAGACCATGGATATACCGTGACTCTATTCTTTCATTTGAATTTTGTTTTGTTTCAGTGGATGTATAATAATGGCACATATTTATAAAAACATACTGAAACATTTCAATGCATGAATATCAATTGTAATCATCTAAATTTTTGTAAATCCTAGAGTATAAGAGATCAGATAAGAAAACTGCACAATAAAGTTAAAATTAGTAAGCTAAAAGTTAATGTATACATAATGGGTTATGGTATTTAGGGTGGATTTAAAAAGAAATGTATTTATCATAATAACTGTTAAGAACAAAATAACATAATTAAAGAATTAAATTTCCATCAGCCCCAAATGTAAATAAAATCCATTACCATAGTCATTTAATTTAGTCTCCTAATATTATCAATTGTCTTGTTCCACTTGCATTCCTTCACAACTGTCCCCTAAAATTCAAACTCAGAATCGATACTACTAATCTTCTGTATTTATACTACTGTTTTTTACTTAACTGCTACAACATAGTCAGTATTTGATACAATTATTTTTATTAATTTTACTCTGATTGCTGTCACAAGACTGGCATACATTTATGCTTCTGTTCTTTCCAAAGATCTCTTGAGACTTTCAAAAACTTATAGCAGCTCATCTCTGCAATTACTGTCTGAAAATCATCTTGAGTTTTGTTTTAAAAGAACACACAAATAGACAAATTATTTAAATTTCTTTTGCAACATTTATAGAAAAATGAAACCCTATTTTTTTCTTCCATATTTTGTTAAAAGAAATAGACATTTTTTCCCTTACCTTCCAGAAAAACCACACATTTTCCAAATGACAAGTTTTCAATTATCTCTGATGCAAAGTTCTACTAAAGAGATTCATTTGCTCTATAATATTTTAATCTCATTTCTTCAGTTTATTTCTCATCAACATGAAGATTCTTATGTTTCCCATTGAGGCACTAAAATACTCAAAATGACACTGCACTTTGATTTAATTTCCAATTTCTACAATTTTATCTTACTTATTTTGAGGTGTTATACAGCTTGTAGTCTTTGTTTACTAGCTTGGACCTGTATCCCCCCCACCCCGCCCAGTCTCTTGTGGTCATAGATGCACCTTTTCAGAGGTGGCTTCATCTAGAGTGTGTGAGTCAAAGATTAGCTGTGTGATGCTGGGATCAAGGGTGTGTGATTAATAGATTAGTCTACTGATTGGTTTGTCATAATTTTGGGAATGGATAATAGGAGCCTGGGCAGAAAGGTAAGGGACAAAAACACCGCCACCATGAAGCTTGCCAGTTCTTCACTGCTTTGCAACCTTCTGGTCACAGGACAGTGTTTCTCTTCTGTGCTGCCCTTGTATTTTCCGCCCTGCCTTGGAGCCAGCCGATTATGGACTTAAAACTCTTTAAACTTTGGGCCAAATGATACCTTTCTTCCTGCAACATTAGGTGTTGGTTATTTTGTCTCAGCAACAAGAAAATAAAATAAGACACTTACAAACAATATTTTTTTCACATTTTGTATTTAGGCTTCCACTCCCAAACAAACTTTATGTTTTTATCTTTCCAGTGAAATGATTCAGGTCATGAGAAACACAGAGCTCTCAATGATTTCATTATTGCTCTGTTATGTTACAGTTTTGGTCACGTATTAAATCACCAAACGTTATTCTTCAGCTTCTCTAAATATTGTCTTCCTGTTTCTCACACTGCTATGAAAATGCTATCTAATATGCTTAAGGAGACGCTTTTCTTCACTTACTTTGAATACAAATGAGCCTGTTGTTTAATTGCACCCTATGTTAAATTACGGATCTTTAAGAAGAGGAATACATTTTACATTATTTTTTTTCATTGTCATTAGGAACCATTCTAAGAACTTCGAAACGATATCACAAAATCTGAATAATAGGAAAAGTCTGGCCACTTTATGACAGGACAGTGGAAGACTGACAGAGAGGTGCAGGGGAAAAGAGAAGTGTAATTCACAAGATGGAGATTTGACTTATTAATCTAAAACCAGCTCCATTATTCATTAGGAAAATGATCAATAACAAGTTTTTAGGCTTATTAAATACATTATTCCAAAATTAGAATGATGAGTTGTAAAATGTGACAATTAAATGATGGAATGTATGAAACAATTTTTCAAAAGACTAAAATATATAGCGTATAGAGTAAAAATATCAGTTTTTCAATTAAGAAATTATTGTTTTATTTTTATTGTTTTACTAAACATTTAAGTATTCATAGTAATGACGGAATTCTACCTTAAAATATAAAGATAAAAATAAAAACTAATGACTGAATGAAATGAATTAATTATCAAAAAAATTCTAGTGAGCCTACAAGGCACACAGTACATTAATTTTAGGAGCATTTGTGTATATTTATCAGAAATAATAGGTGAGAACCACATCAGATTGTGGATGCAAAGTAGTATTTTCTATAGAGTTTTACTCAAGTTAACATTGTATAAAAGTACTGAAATATCACATTTTATCATATATCTGTATGTGTGTATATATATATATATATACATAACGTGTTTATTATACATAATTATTGTGTTAATAACTAAATGAAAACATTCCAAATCCAATTTTAGTCAGGTATATTTCATAAAACTGTCTGTTGCATAATATGCCAGATTTTTCTTCCCTAAACTCTAATTTAAATCACATATTTTTATGTTTGTTTTTAAAAGACAAGCACAGTTTTTAACAAATCATTTTTATTTTTTCTGGCCTTTATGAATTTTTGTAGTAGGCATTTTTCAGAACAAATAAATGACTTTTTGTTTTTTGGCTAGTATTACTTTTAAGTAATGTATTTCAGAAAGAATCAATATCTGTCCATTTAAAAAATTTTACATAAGATTATTTGTATTGAGAGTTGCTATTCATTTTAGATTTGTGTTAATAAGAAGTATGTTTTAATGTATTTATATTATTTTCCTTATTTGTACAAAATAAATTTCTATTGCTAGCCATACTTATAGATATCATTTTAATCAATAATTTTCTCTAAAGTAAATATCTATCCATTTTTCTATCAGTAAATTATAATTGTAATTTTTAAAGTAGCTATTTGAGTTCATAAAATAATTGAGTGCATTATACATTTAATGCTGAAAAACTTGCTAAATATTAAGAAAACAAAAATGTTACTTATCTAATTTAAGCTCCAGTAAAACGTTATTTTAAGTGACCAGTAAACTAACATATCCTGAGGTTTAAGGAGGTTCTTTCAAGGCTGAGATTCAGCTCAGTGGCACAAGCCCCACCTTGGCAAACATGACATCAGGAGTTTGATCCCCAGTACAAAAAAAAAATAGGTTCTTCCAATATCATGTAACATTTTTCTTAAAAAAAAAAAAAAACTATCTTGACTATCTCAAATAATATGCAGTGAGTTCTCTTGAGTTTTATATTCAGTCATGACAACAGGCTTTTGCTGACTTTTGCCTTCCTTTGTACATGTGCCCTGTCATTCCCAGTGATGCAAAATGATGAGGTTGTTGAGTGCCTCTTGAGACTGACATAGAATGAAATACAAAATGTGACTGACTGCAGCACCAACCAAACTTTAATGTTCTTTTCATTATCATGAAACATAAGCTATATGTTAACTTAGCTTGGATATTTATTTATATGCCTCAGGGAACTTCAGCACAGGGAACTCTGAGCCCAATTTCTTACTTTGACATATTGGAGAGAGTGAGACAACACATTATCTTATATCCTGTCCAAGACTTCATTGCACTCCTTAAATTTATGAAAAAAATTCTTATAATCTCAGAAAAATATATTTAATTTACCAATATACTATCTTATTTAATGTTACTGTGATTACAGTTGGTGTTCAAAGGTACATAATTTTTAAAGAGACTTCTAGAAAGACTTTTGTTTAGAAATACTAATGTGACAGTATTTTGAGTCTTTAAAAAGAATCAGTTTGTTAAAATAAAGAGTAAGAAAGTTAAAAATTTTACACGAATATTGATAAATAAAATGCCAATTTTTAGATATCTCCAGGCTGATTTGAAATTATACTTATTTCTTATCCCAGATGACAGAAGTTATAATTAATATGGAGGCCTGTGAAACATTCTAATACTCCCTTTTGATTAAAATAACTTACTTCTGTTATTTTTTAACATTTTAATAAAATACACTGGAGAGCATTTGGCAAGATGTCTTTTGGAGTGTTTAATTCTCATTATCCTAAAGGCATATCTTAATAATAACAAAACACATTTTTTTGTTTTCTTTCTGGTAATATCTTGTAATTTTCTAATTAGTAATGACATGTTACAAAGAATAGAAATTTTATGTAAAACAAATATTTGTTGCTATTATTTATAAACAAACCATCTTTATTGAGTCATTTTCAAGGCCTCTGAAATGTACAAAGCCTAGAATTTTGGCACACTAGAATTACTCTTATGTTTGTAAGCATATCAAATACTGCTGATATAAATGAGAATATTCATATGCACAAGTCATCTTTTACTCAAAAAGATATTTTCTGCATATTTTCTAAATTTATGGCCAGAGTTAAGTGAATTCCATATATTAGGTGAAATTCTTAATATGTTGGTTTGAAGGTTTTGTTTTTTAATTTTTAATTTTAAAGAGCATAAAGCCAAGCAAACTAAAGGAGAATAAAATCAATCAAAATGAAACAATGCAAATGATACGGGGGTCCCAAAAAAGACAGTAGGAAATCAGCAGTAGCCACACAGTGCCTCCCACAGCCCTCAAAGTATCAGCCCACACCACCAGACATAGAAGAATCAAACAAAACAGAACAGAATTGAACCAACAGAAACAAAATACTGAACACAGTACAGGGCTTCAAAATAAGTTGATAGTAAATCCAAAAGAGCTACCATAATATACCATGTTATCTTTGAGACAGCTGTGCATGCCATCAGATATAACAAAATAAAACAACACAAACAGAACAAAACCAACATAAGCAAAACAATGAAAATGATACTGCAATTTAAAACCAGATAAGTGAGAATTAACAACCACTACCACCATCAGGAGGAGATCCCCCATAGAAGCTACAGTGTGTATTGTTATCCTCCAAATAAGTGATCAAATCACTAGCTTTAGGCCTGCCATTCAATTAAACACTAAGCACTGCAAGCATTAAGTTGTGTTTTACTTCAATAGCTCTCACCTCAATTTATTCGTAGTAATTAGATAGTATTTAGGATTCTTTAAGACAAAACTTCATTTTTACGTGCAATGCTCTCAGTACTGCTCTATTTCAAATCCACACATATTGTTTGAACATTTTTTTCTTCTTCCATGAGGAATACTTTTTCAACAAAACTACGTGATAGCCATGAAGAAAATATTTCAGAAATATATATGGTTGATCAGAAAAGTTATCATCTCCTTCTGTAATCAATTTAAGATTCTCTGTTAAATAAATTTGGCTAGTCCATGATAATAACAGGAATTAGCTAAGGGTGAAATGATGAGAACGCTAGCTCAGTATGTACCAAGTAAAGGCTTTCGAGGTCTAAAAATATAAATCATTATGTCCTTTATGAAGATAGGTGCTCCAATTCAGCCTGCAATTACAAATTTAAAACCTTGAAATTGCTCAGGAAAAAACAACAACACATTAATACAGGACACAAAGTTAAATGCTGCCAAGGAATATTTTGAATCAAAACATAGCTAAATTTCCCTAGGGTTTGTGGTATTGTTTATCTAAAAGATCAAGTTTAAATAGCCTAGAATTTATCTCTAATAAAAATCAAAATATCACAGGGAACACAAGGAAGATGTCCTATTCTTTGTTTAGTTTCTTCTCTTGTTTTTAACTCTCTCTCTGTAAAATCTTAAATAATTTCTTTGACATTTCACTTTCTTCATTTGTAAAATTATAGTTCTCTTATTAGTGTTACCACTCTGAGGATGAAATACAACAAATCTATGAAGGTTGGGAATGGTAAGAGTAAACTTTTCAATCTCCTTAAAAAATTGTCTATCTAGATTTCTATATTCTGTAATATTACCTATTAAATTGAAGGATAAATGGAATTTCCATGACAGAGTTTAAGACAGTCTTGATCACTGAATCAAAATTATAGAAAGTACTCAGAAATATCCTAGATGCAGAAAGCAGGCCAATATCACAAAAGAGCTCATAGCAATCACACATCTAATGGTGAGAATCGTTGTACTTAAAAAATTTTGAGTCACTAGTGGAAAGATAATACAAATCTAGGATTCAGTTAATACATTTCAGTAATATCACTAATGTCAATGATTTTTAACTTCTCAGACAAAGAACATGATTTGGCAGATTGAATTAAAAAATACCAATATTTTATCTCCAAGATATATGCTTCAACCAGAAATAAACATATAGAAGAATGGGAAAAGAGAGGGAAAAATGACAATTTATGCAACTACAACACAAAGGGAAACATGAGTAGCTATCTTCTTTTCAGACTGAGTGGTCTGAGTGGTCTGATAACAAAAAGCATCAGAAGAGACAAAGATGATGACTGCATACTGCTAAAAGGAGTAATTCAAAAGGAAATAATAACGATGTTAATCATATATATATATATAATGATCTTACACACAATTTCATTAAAAATTACTGAATATAAAACAAGAGATATACACCAATATAATCAAACAGTTGGCCTTTATTAGCTCATTCTCACAAATATACATGTCAAGTAAACATTAGAAAACAAGAAAGATATATAAAAATTGAATGGCAACATCCAACAATAACAAAATACATATGTTTTGTCAGGAATGCTTAAAATTTTCTCCAAAACAGACATTTTAGCCTTCAAAGTGTGCTTGAATAAATGTCAAAACCTTAAATAATCTCTTGCATGTTATTACATCATAGTGGAATGAAACTTTCAGTAAATGAGGAAAGTACCACAGAAAGTAGCAAACACATAGAAATTAAAAATATACTATTAAATAGCCAATATTTCACAGAAATCAGGAAAAAACTAAAGTGTCCCTAGAATTAAATGACAATGGAAATAGAATGCAACTAAATTATTGGAGCAAAATGAAAGCAGTTCTGTGAGGAAAGTTTACAGCTATAAATGCTTGAAAATTGAAAAGATATAGTAATACCAAATAAAGCGAACACTTCAAATCCAAATTTTGTAGAAAGACAGAAACCATAAAAGACATGGCAAAAATTAATTAAATTGTGATTTAAAAGCAAATTAAAAAAGATAAATGAATCAGCAAAATATTAAAAAGATCATCTATCTTGACCAAGTCAGCTTCATCTCATGGATAAAATAATGGTTCAAAATATGTGAATCAATAAAAGCAAATAAAAGCAATGCACCACATAAACAGATGTATAAATTCACATGATATTCTCAATAGATTAAGAGAAAACTTTACCAAAGTCCAGCATTTGTTGATAACATATACCTTGATAAAAATACATTAAAAAATCTTATCTCAAACTGATAAAAATTATTTATGAAAAAAACGAACTTTGCCAAAGTTAAGCCAAGTGAAAACTGAAAACATTGCATTTAAAATCAAGAATAAGACAAGTGTGTTTACATCCAATACGCCACTTCAACTAGAATCTTTAGCCAGTGGACTGGGCAAATATATGAAGAGAATATAAACAGAAAACAAAATAAAATCATTCCTTATTTACAGATGACATGATCCTTTACATGGAAGATTCAAAATGTTCACCAGAGAACTCCTAGAGCTAAAAAACAATGTCAGTAAAGTGACAGGCTATAAAATCAAAAGAAAAATTTAATCCTGTTTCTGTTCACCAACAATGAACCCATCAAGAAAATAATTATGAATGAATCCCATTAGAAACAACTCTCAGAAAAGTAAACCCAGAGGGATTAACCCAGCGAAATAAATGAACAATCTCTGTCTTTATCTGGGAAAAATAGAGATTTAAAAGAACATTGGAAAACAGGAAGATATTGTAATGTCCTCAATAGGCCAAATAAATAATGCCAAAATAGTCATATTACCAAAAAATGCACGGAATGAATGAAAACCCTTTTAGAATCTTAGTGTAATTCTTGGAAGATATATAAATATACTCCTGAAATCTATATGGAATGAGAAGAAACTGTAAATACAAAAGCAATCCCGGGCAAATGCAGCAAGGCAGCAAACAACACAATCTTGAATTTCAAGCCTGATATTTAGCTGATTGTATCAACTTGAGTTAGAAATGCCCAATTAAATTCACTCAGCACAGTTCTGGGTGTGGAAGACCTACCCTAAGGAGAATTGTCACCAGGATGATATCAAAGGGTAATGCAGAAGAAAAGCTCACCTCTATTTCTTTGGAGGAGCTACCATCCTCATGTTCATCTCCATGCTGTCTTCTGGCTTCCAGAATTCCAGAGCAGACTCTTGCCTCTAGCACATATTTCTTTCAGTCTTCCACCTCAGGTCCTCTTTGTCCTGCTGTTACAGACTGACACAGTACACTTCACTAAGCTACAGGTCTTCAACTGAGTCCTTTGGGTCTGCTGCCTAGAGATTCCTTTTTCACTCTTTCAAAGCTGACTCTTTGGGTGACCATTTTAACCCAACCCTATAAATTCTTATATATCTGTATGTCTTACATTAAATCTATTTCCATAGCAAATATTTACTAATACAGATTTAGGTACTAGCAAGGGGACAGTTAATGTGACTGTATCTGGCCATAGGGTTGAAGAACTTTTGAAACTGGCTTCTGGAAAAATTTGGCAATTTTTGGAGATGCCATCTGAAGAAGGAGCCCTGGAATGTTTTAAACTGTTTCTCATAGTAGATTCTGGTCAGAGCTCAGGAAACAAGAATGATGATATAAACGCAGGCCTCTAAAGACCAGGCTCAAGGGGCTCCAGTTAGGAATATGGACTTTTTGACTGTTGTACTAGAGACCATGTGTGTTACCTTTGACAGAATGTGTCTGCACTGTGTTCATGGTCAGAGGCTGTAAATACTGAGATTAAAGACATCAGACTTTTAACTAACCTTGGAGAACAAATCTCCAGGCAGTCTAACGTTGAGGAAGTGGCATGGCTATTGGGAAATTTAAGCAAGATATATATTAAGAATTAAGTAGATAGAGCATAGAAGAATGTTTTAGAAGTTTTAAAATTTTGTTCAGAAAGGAATAACCTGTAAAGTTGAAAAATGCAAATATAAATTAGAGGAGAACTTGTTTGCTATTAAAGAGAAGGGCAACAGAAAAGTTATCCTGAGTAAACAATAAGAACAAGCAGCACACCAGCCTTTGAAGCCCCAAAATTGAAAAGACGAGAGACTGCTTTGAGAAGAGAGCCCCAGAGCAAAATTTTGCAGAATGGCAGAAGCCTAGAAGATTCATTCAAGAAGGTTGGGTTCAGGATGCTCAGTGATCTGGGTGCTAAACTCCTGTAATGAAAAGAAAAGGAAGCTTGGCTACTACTCCGGCCAGCAGAAGTCTTTGACATCTGCATGTCCAAGAGTTATATAGTGTAGAAAGGATCCCAGATTTCATAAAAAGGCCTGGGAAGCCAGGCAGTGTGTGTGTCTGAGCAGGCAGCATGTGAAGCCATGCATATGAAGCACATATTTTAGTGAGACTCCAGAAATTTGGAGAAACCAGAGACATGGATCATTTGAGGACTACAAGGAGTAAGCAGAGCTGGCCCAAGAGAAAAGCTATGGGAGCTACAACCACAGGCTGTGTCCTGGAGTGGAGACACCTTTGGAGTTTACATTTTGTCATAGATTACCACAGATGCTGGACGTGGAGGTACAGGACTTAGTGTTTGCTCTGCTGTGCTTTGGACTTGCTTTGGTCCCATTCCTACTTTTATGCCTCTATTTGTACCTTTCCGAATGGTAATGTTTATCTTATGCTATTGTATGTTGGAAGTGTTTAATTTTATTTTCATTTGCACATGGGCTCTCAACTGAATGTTCCTTAAATCTCATAGACATTCATCTTGGACTTTTGAGTGATTTTGAATATGTTAGGAGCTTGAAAGTTCATATAGATGGATTAAATACTTTTTGCATTCAATAAGTGTTACATTTTTGCATAAGTGTTGCTTTTTGCATAATGAAATGTTTATGATTCTTTGGGGTGGCAAGAGAAGAATGTTATGGTTTGTGTCTAGAAGTAACCCAAATCCTCATGTGCATACAGCTGGGGCTTTTTAGAGGTGGATGTATGATTGTGGGATTAAGTATGTGATTACTAAATTAGCACATAGTTTGGTTAAGCATAGTTCTGGAAGTGGATAATGGGAAGGCCCACTCTAGGTGTGCATGACATCACTCTAAGGGTGTATACCCTGGAAGGAGTAAAATGGAGAGGCTGGTTGCTGCTACTCCAAGTTACTTGTTCCTTTCTTGCCTTCCATGTAGTCTTTCTCTTCTGGGACGTCCCTCTGCCATTCTACCCTGCCTTGGAGCCAGACATCATTGAACAAAAATCTCTACAAACTGTGAACCAAAATAAAACTTTCCTGTTTTTATTTTGGCTGTTGGATAATTTGTTTCAACAGTGGTAAAAGTAACTAAATCATACTAGGAATCTAAAGAGACCAGCATGATACTTGCATTGAAACAAATATGTTGGCCAATGGAATAAAACTGAGACTGAAGAAAGAACCTCATGCACAGTCAGCCACCAAATTGTTGATAAAAGTGCTCAAAATATATGCTAGAGGAAAGACAATTAACAATGGTGCTCAGAAAACTAATTATCCATATGCAAAAGAATGATCTAGAACCATATGTTTTACACTACAGTAAAATTAATCAAACTTTTCCAATACCTATTTATAAAAACAAATACTGAATTTTCTGGACATCAGTATGAACAAAACTTTCTCAATAGTACATTAATTCCATGATAAATCATACTGAGTCAATAAATTGTAGTACATCAAGTTAAACAGTGTGTACACTGCAAAATGAAATACAAAATGTATTAAGAGACCACCTATATAAGAATAGACTGGATGAAGATACTTGTTTTACTTTTAGGCTCTCCATTGTGTGGCGGTATTCTGTGTGTGAATTTTTAATATTCTAAAACCACTGCAGGATTGTATGGTGTGGTAACCAGCAGTCCTTTCTAGAAACTTTCTGTGCCATTCAAAAAAGTGGCCAGGAAATTCAATAAATGTGACAATGTAACACTTATTGAAGACAGTAAGTATAGACAAGAAAAGTAGGAAGTAGAAGTGTTCTGAAAAGGAAAGAAAAAGCGGTTTTAAAAGAAGCACACTGAAAAGGAGGAGTGCTAAAGAGAGGAAGAGAGAAAATGCACCCTGAGTGCAGTGCGGGCCATTTTACTCAATAGTTTTCCACTGAACTCAACAGTTACTGTTTTTTTTGTTGTTGTTTTTTTGTTTGTTTGTTTTTTGGGGTTTTTTTTTTGTAAGAGGAATCAAAGTCACAAAATGCTAGTGAGACAGAAACTTTGCCACTGACCAAATCCCGATCCCTAATAGTTTCTGTCTCTTATAGCCTCTGCTAACAAGCAATCCAGGCTTCAGAGGTTGTTCTGTTGCACACATCTGGTTGTAATTTGACAGCTTTCCAAGACTGGCCATATTCTATTGTCCATCCACTTTGTCATGCCCTACTCTCCTGCCTCATAACATTTTAATTACTGCAGGTTTATCATATGTTTTGAAGACAAATAGTATAATGTTTCTATTTTGTACTCAATTTCAAAAAGCCTAGGTTACTTAATCTTATCATGTTTTATATGTTGTGCACATGAGGACATTAGATATCTGTGCAAAAGGGTCATGAGTGCATCAGTGTTTTAAAAGTTCATGAACATTTAAGACAAATGTTTTAAGATAGTATACATTAAAGAATAAAGAAGTAAATATAAAATTCAAGGCAAGAAATACCATGATTTACAGGATGTATTAGTACATCTACAAATCAGCATATAACATGGAAATTTCAAAAAAACTAATAATCTTGCTTTAGAAAGTATTTTAAATGAGTATAGTTATGAACTGTAAGCAATTGTGTTTATCTGAAAAACTACTCCAAAACACAGCACATATTCCACAAGCACAAGAAAATTTTAAAGCTGCTATTGTACTTTAAACTTGTGAAACACAAACACACACAGTCTACAGGTGCACTTTTCAAGCCTTTTGAGTGGTAAACACAAACATGAAATAAATTGGCTTGAGACTTCTAGAAAGTTTGTGATGAGCCAATACATTTAAATCCAAACAACAAAGGGGTAGGTATGAGTACACTGATAACTATGGCATTAGGATAAAAGTGCTACATTATTGCAAATTAATGCTAAAATTGCTGTGTCATATGAAAATTAGTAAGAAAAATGTAGAAAGAAATATATTAAAATATTAAGATATTCTAGAGAAATTTTCTAGATGTTTTCTGAATTTTCTTATTTCTTAGTTTTACATGGCATTGTTATAGCTTGTGTCTGGGTGACTCCCCAAAGCCTTATAAGTGCATAAGTAGAATTTTTTGGAGATGGTTGTATCATGGGTATGAGTTGCTGGCTCAGGGTGTGTGATACTGGGATAAAGATTGTGATAACTAAATTGATTTAGCCCAGAACTGCATGTGGAAAATGTCAAGACCTACCCTGGGTGTGCGTGGCTCCACACAAAAGGCATGTAGCCTTGATCGGATAAAAGGGAGAGGAGCCTTGTAGCCTGCTTCCTCATGCCTGTTTGCCATGGACTGTGTCAACTCTGCAGTGCATGGCACCATGTTACCATGCTTCGGAGGCTGCCAACTATAAGCTAAAACCTCTCCAAACTGAGCCAGAATAAACTTTTCCTCCTTTTAGGGTGTAATGTGTTTTGTCTCTGCAATAAGAAAAAAATAGCTAAAATAGAATCAAGGAAAAAATTAATATAAAAGTGTATGTGATTATTTGTATGAATATGAATCTAGTATGATGAATTTTTTAAAAACCTTTCTCATTTTTTTAAAATATACAAGTAAGTTTCCTTTCACATACAAAAGTTTGAATACTGTTAGGCAAACTATAATACTTTGCTTTTTAGAGAAAAACATCATTTGAAATATTTCACAGATAGTCTGTAAAACTGTCAACAAAGAGAAGTTATTATGGAGCCAAAGTATTAAAAAGCAATTAAAATGTGACATGTTATAAATAAAAATGCAAACTTTTATGACAATGTCAAAATTATTATTCATGTAATATGTCAGCTTACAAATGTGACTAAAATATGATACCAATTTTTATTTTCCCTTAAGAATGTGTAGCTTGTCAATTAGTTGTGATTATATATTTGTAGATATTGAAAATATTTTTCATATGCATCTGTCTTTTCCCTTAACCTTGGCCACTGAATTGAAGGATAAAAAGCTTACTTCATGTGTATACAAACTATGTTCATTCACTTATTCATTCTAATCTTATGGCTTGCACATTGAGAAAGTTATAATTTAGTGCAAAGTAATCTTTAATATGTATAAGGTTAACTTATTAAATTGTAGTGTAGAGATTTTAGGCATTAATTTTAGAATCTGAAATAGTATGAAACCCACATAGAAGTGACTTAATGTGCTTATTTTTAAACCATAGTTTATTATGAAAAATCATGTAATTTTGATTTAAGAATATTCTACACAAACTTGTTCAAAAATGATTAGATTCAGATACATTTTATTTTGACCGATAAGATTATGTCTCCTGTTTGTTTGCCAAACATCAATAGAATTCCATTCTGTTTATTTATACTAGCCAACAACTTTCTACCCTTTAACAAGTATTATAAGTCCTCTTTCTGTTACTGTATACATAACTGAGACAAATGAAACTATAGAGAGACATTCAGGCTATACATTATGTACTAACAGAAAATGTGTTTACATTTTGCACATGTCCTGAGACTTGGCTGGAGATTGATATAAAAGTCAATGAACTATTAAAAACAATTAAGATCTATGTGCAAGGACAAGGGGAAAAAACTGTCTTGGGGTTATCTCAGGAATTCTACTCCTTATAGATTGCAGGATTCAAAATTGTCAAACTTTCATTTGAGAGGACAGTGCCAGGATCCTTGTCTCCAGGATGCCCTTCTGGGGAGAGGTTTCACAAGAATTAATTTCCCTGTCTTTAGTTATCAAGGCACTCATAGGCTGCCAAAGCCATGATCCCAGGGTGTCTATCTACTGCTTCAACTTTTTGCAAACATAGACACTGCTCACATGATACTGGTTTGCTGGCATCCAGAATACAAAAATTATGTGTCAATGAAGCTTACACTCATATTTCAAAATAATGTCTTAAAGGTCAAGAAAGAGGTCCAAAGGGGATAGCATATGTAAAATTGTGGGAATGAAGGCAAAGGTATAGTAAGGCCCAGGATATTTGGAGACTCCAGTAATGTAGAATATCTGCTGAGGAAACCTGTAAACAATCAGCAGAGTGTGCCCAAATGAAAGATGATGTAGGCAAAAACCAGAAGGACCATGGTAAGGAGCATCCCAAGCACTCTGAAGCTTATGTTTTACTATGTTGCACCTTGGGTTCTGTATATGCAGCTACAAGATTAAATATTTGTCTGCTGGATGTTGGTCTTTCACTTGACCACGTCTTTTGTATCTCCCCCTGTTCCTCCCTTTTGGAACGGGTATAATCTGTGTCATTGTTCCTGGCATTATGAAGGTTGTTTTCTTATTTTTACAGAGGTAAGATTTTGCCTTGAATCTCAGAGGAGACTTGGATTTTTAGAAAATTCAGTACAGTTCAGACTTTGCAGAAGAAATGAATATATTTTTTATACACAAGATTGTTGTATCACATTTATTAGATTAAATTACAAAGCTGTTATTTTCTTTATTTAGAGATCAAATATTGTTTAAGGAGTTATGTTTGGGATGAAAAGGAGTGAAATAAGGCAATTATGGTAGAGATTCAACTTGAATGGCTTTGAAATCCCCACAGAATCGTGTAGCACATTCCTAGGTGTGTGGGAGGGTCATGGAAGCCTTGGGGTTTGTGTCTGGTCCTTCTCCCCTTTTGCTCTAAGTATTTTTTCCCTGCTCTGCTTCCAGGTGACCATGAATGCAGCAGGATTGTTCAGCCACGCACTTCACCTTGATGTCTGTGTCTGGGGACCAGCTGGTCATGGACTGAAATCACGAGTTCATTACCTCTCCTTTAAGGTATAAGTGCTGGATGTTATTTCTCAGTGATCAGGAAGCTGAAAAACACATACTGTGATTTTTCTATCTTATTCTGCATGATCTCTGACTGTCTTGATATACAAAAATTGGTTTTAAAATTTTGGCAATTAAAAATTATAAATAAATTCAGGACAGAAATTACTTAATCAGTTTTTATAGGTTACTGAATGCAGTTTACTTATACACATGTATAACAAGAAGTATTTTCACCCAATATTGTCAATTTCTGAATTCTATATTGTTAAAACAGAGAAATTGTGGTGTCCTGGTCATTTCATAGGGATCAGCCTAATCTGACTGATGAAAAAAGCGTAATACAATAGACTTGGCAAGGCCACCTTCTACTCTCCCATTATGTATGTTTATTTTTTCATCTTCATTTATGTTTTTCTCAAGCTGTCCCTCTTTCTTTCCTTCATATGAGTTGAAGTCATGCAGTCATTCATGGTAAGCACTGAGGAAAGCGTTTATCATTCTCTTTTACCTGTTCAAATTGGGATGTGCTGTTCCAGTCCTCTAGACTTTGCAGCTTGATAAAACATTTATTGACAAGTTATGTGGACTTTTTCATACTATGTTTTGAAATCCTTTATTTACATAAACAGTAACACATTAAGTATTTGTAATATTTAAAAATCAATTTTCTTTATATGAAATAGGTATTTCCTTAATAATTTTTCTCATAAATATAATTCATGAGTGGCATTTGTATACTCAGCATTTATGAACTCTAATGAAAATGCTGATGTATCACAAAATTTCTAGCTAAACTTAGATTTGGTCTAAGGTCATTTAGATTGCAATGATTAGAAATGCTCAAGGATGCACTTCATATTAATCATGAGAGGGGAACAGATTGACTGACCTCTATTGAAGTTAAATATAATCTAAAAAACTGCATCATTCTTTAGATCAGCCTTATTAAAATTTTTCATGGTCAAATTATTTTTCGCCTCATTACTTTATTTCTTGTTGCAGTTTAATACATTATATGTCCTATGAAATGAACATTGATAAATGTATTCAACTGAAAATATTTCCCTAAAAGTAACAACAAAAATACATAATAACTGCAATTCATATGAATCATCTCTGAGATTCAAAACATGTTTTGCCAATAGTTTTTCCAATCTGCAAAGCATCCTTGAAAATATTACATTAATATATTAATAAGATATTATACCAAGGTCAGAGTAAGGAGAAAAATAACTTCATTTTAATATATTCTAATACACACTCATCCTTCCACAAATTTTTTTTCAATAAACATAGATTACAGTCAAATAACCTGAATGGGCATTTGAAATGGAATATATATATATAATATAAATTTTTACTTGCTGCCTACTAGAACATACTACAGTCAACCTAAACTTTTAGAATTTTCACATCAGCTAAAAATATCGTGGTTATGAGAAAGAAATACCTGAAAATGAAGACTAATTTTGTGTTTGGAGACTTTCTGGGAAGCAATCTTTTCAAGTGATTCTTTAGACTACTTCATAGATGAATCATGATAAGTCCTGTAGTGAAAGATTTTGTTAGGAGCCTGATGCTCTGAAGATTGTAATTTTTGATATCTTTATGTAGGATGTTGGTAAACATGAGTGGTGAAACTTTTGATGCTTCACTTTGACAAAAATATAAAATATCCACTTTTCCCCTCAAGACTCAAATATACAATTGTACTTACATTTTTCATGTGGAGTATTTATGAAGAAAAGAATTTAAGGATATTGTCAAATATCTGAATTGTTTGAATTTGGATAAGAAAATTTTTGTGAATTATTGGCAAACCATGGGATGAAAAATATCACTGAATATCTGGTTGACTGGGATTATCAATTCAATTATCACCTTTAGATAGGATTTTTGAAAGAAGTCAGGCAAGGAAGCAGAAGTTCTTTCACTAAAAATTAAGCAAAATTTAAAGAAACTTTTAAGAAGCTTCTGAAAAACTTCCTGAATGATATTTGTAAATTGAACAAAACTATAAAATTCATTGATTCAATGTTGGTTTTAGGCAAATGTGTGCGTGTACAAAAGAAAATGATAATGCTGTCTTTTAGAAGAACGTTTAGGTTGACTATATCATACGTGATGATATGAACAGGTGTTTTGAAGAAAACATTATGACTGCTATTGCTGATTTAATATTATCCTTCTTAGAAGTCCTACCATGCTTTTTTTTGTTGTTCTATTACCATTGGTTCTATCTACCACATTGTGTCTCATTGGAATTTGAATATGTGTGATAGTTCAAACAAATTTTTTTCTTTTTTATCAAAAATGAGATATTATAGTACCCATTGATCATTTTCTGTTATTCGGTTCATAAAGCCCTGTAATTCTTTCACTGTATGTATGGCTTTATACTATTGTGTTATGTTTGATATTATTGTATTTGAAACTATGCTCAACTATAGCAGAGTAAGAGATACGGTGTTAGATACTGTTGATGTCCAGTTGACTTAATGTAAAGTACTGTGTTGCCTATGTTGTCCTCTTCTGATCTGCTCTGTACTGCCCCTTTTTGTTTTATTCGCTTTTAAATAAAAAAAAAAAAAGAAGAACATTTAGGTGAAAAACAACTCTTGCCTCTTTGAATTACTATTAACATTCAGATTATTATTATGTGGGGTTTTTTGCCCCACATAATAAGCCCCTATCAATAAAAATCATAGAAACAAAAATTACTGAGTCACTGGAATTCACTCTTTTAGATGACATAGAGTAACTTGGCCATTATAATTCTGTTACAGCGTTAAATTCGGTACTCAATGGAGGTTCTTTTTTTTTAAGTTTTGAAAATCCATTGTGTGAAGAGGAGGGTCCTTGAAGCACAAGCTCAGGAATAGGAGTGCCTCTGCAGGTGATAATGTCTGTCCAAATGAATACATAAATGTCACTGGTAAAATTTCCTTTCTTCCTTGTTCAGAGAAATATATTGTTTAGTTACCATGGTCCATTGATATCCTAGTGGTCCATGTGGTAAAGATCTCCACATTTATAAAAATTTCAACATTATGCCTATTAGCTTTGCACCCATCAAGGGGTAAGTGTATTGCACTTGGTAGAAAATATACCTCAAAAATTATAAAACCTTTACTTTTTATGGTTACTTTTAATTTTTATTCCCAGATAATGTACCCACAACTTTCAACAGATAGATAGCTACTGGACTTGTCTTGCTCGTGTGGTGAGTCTCAGGTAACCCAACTTGTGGTCTTCCGGGTTTTTGACAGAATTTCCTATTTGCATTGTCAAGAATTATTTCTCAAGAGTTATTTTATTGTATTTCTTTCATTTTGATACAAATTACATATATAGATTTATTCTATAACACCAAAAACCTGAATTGTCTTTCTTGTACAGTCTTACCATAAACTTCATCTGGCATTTTTTTCTCAGTATGAATATAATATTCCCAATATCATATCCCGAGAAACATGCTACATACATTACACTTTTTAGTTGCCCCAGAAACCATCTGTGATCTGGACAACACTGAAAAATACCAGTGTTTTGTGTTACTTATGTCCCTCAGTGTATTGCTGGAAGCTTAATAGACAAGTAACAAATAAGATTTGTCAAAAAGGAGATTCTAGGGTGGTGCTTCCTTGCTTGTGGTGTGATGTTTGTATCATCATAATTGGTCTGTTTTCCACTGTTATGGTTTAGTCCTTTGTAAAGGATCATATGGTTGGAAGTAGGACTTTAGGAAGAGTATAACATCACTAGGGCACTGCACTCATTGCTAGATGAATGCACCCTTTTACTACCTACATACCTGTACTGTTACAAGCTGCAACCTAAAAATTATGGCTCCCTCCATGACTGAAAACATGTGTTAAAAAATGAGTCTCTCCTCGTTTGAGTCATGGATATTGGATATTTTGTCCTGGTAATAAGAGAGAGTCACTAGCACCCCTTGATTTCTTGATTTAATCTTTAACCAAGGCTTTGAGTGTCCAGCATTATTGAAAAGCATTGTTCTCTCATGATATATTGTGCTGACTTCATTGCAACCCAGAATTTTGTAAAATATAAAGTTATATATTATATGTATTTAAACGCATAGCTTCTTTAATTTGCATAGTGATTTACATGCATATTTGTGTTCATATAAATCAGCAATACCTATTATTTATTAATAATGCCCCATTAAATGAATATGTCACAGGTCACAAATCTGTTTACTTATTAATGGACAGTAAGCTTATTTCCAAATTGCACCATTCCAAACAAAACTGTCACAGAAATTCTTATATTAGATGACTTCTGGATATATGCTATAATTTATTTTAGATAGTCATTGCTGTTACAATATAAATACATGTTTTGGAAAACTACTGCCGGACTAGGGATGCGTCTCAATGTTACACGCTTGTCTAGCAGCAATAAAATCCTGGGTTCGATCTCCAGCACTACAAAGCAAATTCATTTGCCCAGTGTTTTTCCAGTAGAACTCATGACAAGCCAATGGATAGAATCTTTTGAAACTTTTATCAGTGATGTAAGAAAATCTCACTTTCTCTACAACTTCATCATTTGATGTTTGTCACTTTGATACTTTTGTGAAAGTCTTTCCCTATTCAAATACTTGTGTATTTAAAATTGGGTTGTCAGTATGTTCATAATTGAATTACATGAATTTCGTATATATTATGTTTAGGTATTTATGCATTCATGCACACTAAAATGCATACTTGTTTTTATTCAGCATATTAAATTTACAGTGCAAATACTGTTCTCCATAAAGTGAAAGACTGATAATATCCTTGATTTCATTTATAAATATTTAAACTTTGATATAGTTCTACTTAGTTTTATTCAATGATTCATATCTTTTATATTATAAAAAAATTATTGCTTAGCTAATACACAAAGAAATTATCCAAAGTTTTCTTTTGAAGACTTTATTATTTTAATTTTATACTTAGATCAACCATTCACTTTTCATTGGTTTTTGAGTAGAAAATGAGGTACTGCACAAGTTATTAATTTAGTATATAATATTTTTCCACTATAATTTCCAGTAGAAATTTTTCCTTATTTGAATTGCTTTGAAACTAGATTAGAAAACTATGTAAATGACTTGGCTTTATATTTGCTTGAATATGTGCATAAATTTAAAAAGGATTAAAGAAGCAAAGGCCTCTTTCAAGAAAAAAAGTTTATTGAATTTAATTATTTTCTACATATTCAGTGTAAATGTTTATATATGCACACACACACTTATGAAAACACATATTAGGCAGAATGCATGGATGTACCACAGAAACTGTAGGAAAAATAGTCCGTTTAATTTATCTAAATTCAGCAGCTTGTGACTCATCTGTTTTATGAAATTTGACAAGGAGAATCATTGGATATACTCAATCTTCAGTTTTAGAAAGTGTAGTACTATAACTCAAGGACACAATTAAAAATTTCTGTTGGTAATCCCTGTCACTATTTTGGTTTTGATAATGTAAACATTTGCTGCAATTATTTACTTTACTCTCAAATACAAGTGAAATTAATCAATAGTTATTTTTAATATTCATTATGTTTAACTAAGTAATTAATACAGTTTCCTAAAAATATCCTGAGGGTTTTGTGCTGTTTTACCTAAAAACTTTAATATGTCATGAAATATTAGAATTAGGCTATAAAATCATCAGTTCTGGTGACTTTAAAAATTATTTACATTTTTCTGAGACAATTAGTCTCAAACAACTTATCTCTGATTACATTTAAAAATATAATATTAGCATAGATTTTATATTTTATATAGCAATATACAAAGTTTGGGTTTTTTTGAGACCATGGTATGTAGCCAGGCGAGCCTCAAACTCATGGCAATTTTTCTACTTCAGGCTCCCAAGTGTTGGGATTAACAGGAATGCAATTCCACACAGCAATTCCACGCTATAAATTTTTTTCACAGAGAATTATCATAAAATTACGTTCCTGGCATTGAGTCTCATCAATGGGAAAGTAACTAAGACAACGTTCATGCAGTTATATACCGTATTTGTATAGTTTTAGTGATTATCTCATTGTCATCTATTTAAACTTTTTGATGTATTAATTGAAAAGAGATACAATCTTAAACAAACAAAATTTCTTGTGTTTGACCATAACATAATTGACACAAATAGTCTTATATGTTTTTTGAAGTAACATTTTTAATACAAATAAATTTAATATATTTAATAAAGTTATCATAAATATTTTCATTCAAAACATCTCAACATAAATATTGAATTTAACACATATTTTTCAAAATCAAAGTTTTTCCTTCAAAATTGCAGTACTAATACAAATTTCTTTTCTCAATGATGAGAATATGTTTGCCACACATAGCCCTTTTTTTCTTTTTTGTCACAGATGATACCAATAAGACTGTGTATATCAGAACTATTGTTCAAATCCTTTTTTGGGACTCAGTCAGTCAATTTTCTTTGAAAAGTTTTGGTATTTGAAATCCATATCTTAACACAGTCTTGCTCCAAGCCCCATTACTGCACTAGTTCTTTGGCTTCTGCCTTCATTTCACAGTTTTAACTAGTTTGAACTGTAGTTATCTTAAAGAAAACAGTTTTCTATTTCCATATGTATTCCTGGCTTGTGATCACCACAGTGGAATTGTTCTAGTGAGGAAATATATGAAAGTTTTCTACTGCAATTTCATCAATTTCTTCTTATGAATTTCCAAGGTCTATAAGTTTTAATGAATATATAACATTAGTATATTATTTTGCTATTCCTTTATGACATCAATATGATCATCACAGCCTTTTTCTTTATATGTTCATGACATCCTTTTGTGTTACAGCTTCATTCTTTATAGTATCTCTTTTTCTCTGTCTCTTGTGCTGTCTTTCCCAATTACTTTTTGAAAGGGAATTAATTTTTACACCAATTTTATGTTTGAACTCATTCATTGTATGCATTTATTGGAACTTGAAATGGTTGCTGCTGTAAGAAAATCTCAATGTATAATTTTATCGTGACCATTTGTATATTTCTATGATCTTTATTGTTTTATTTTATTTTTATACTTCTTGTGTGTCAGATTAATCACCATGTTACAACATTATCAATTTTGTTTTGTTAATTTATTATATGTGTTACAATTTCAAGATCTTTACTTCTAATTTTCCAGTTGTTATAGCTTCAAATCCACATCATATTTTCACTCCAGTGTAAAAACTGAAAGAGTAAATAAGACCCAAAATTTGCAATAACTATAGTAAAAGGGAAATGAAACTGCTCAAAGGGAAATTTTATTGTTTGATCAGTCTTGCATGCCTATATCTGGTAGCCTGAGCAATTACTTTGAGGATAACAATATGCAATATAACAACCATTGTTAAATGTCTATCATCTTGTTTTAAAATCCTGTATGTTTATTTGTTTTGTTATTGTTGTTGTCATGATCACTTTGCTTTTGTTGTTGTTTTTTGTTTGCTTGCTTCCTGATTTTTCTCTTTTTCTCTTTAAAATATAAAAGTTAAAACATATTTCTCCACAATTGTATACTTGATTAAAATCTCTCCACTTACCTTTCCTTTTACTTTTCTTGTTTCTCTTTCCAATGAAATGACACTTCTGGAAAACTTTCATTTTCTTTTTTTTTTTTTTTTTCTATCAATGCTGAAATTATTTTCTCAGCCAGTCAGTACAGAATTCTTAGGTTTTGCTGAGACTATATTTTATTTAATACTAGATAAAGATTTAAGTCTGCAAGGAGATGGCTTTTATCAAAATGCATTTATTTTAAAGTTACACTATTTATGCCCAGAAAATTTTGCTTCACTGTGTATTTGAAATACAAAATATTTTTATGATCCAAAAAATATTTGAGATTCATTTTTAGTACAATTTCATTGACTTTTATGTATTTGGAGATACATGCTAAAATATTTTTATCTTCACTTTTTTAATGTTAACTAGGGCTGTTTCAGCTACCATGACTGCTGGGTGTTCAAATAATGGACCCAGAAGTCCCTTTGCTGATTTTAGCTAGGGTGATTTCTCTCTTCTTCAAAAAGGCAACAGTGTCCTCTGAAATCATGGATGTGAGGTAGGCATACCATGCTATTTGTCTACATTCCTGTTGGAGTGAAAAAGTGTTTGACACCCAGGGAAGACACTGAAACAAACTGTCTCAATCCATTGGGGTGCAAGGGGGAGCAAAGGAAAACAAGCAAGGCAAGAGGTACACAGCCCATTGGCAAAGTCTTGATCTCCTTCTAAATAAGGTACAGAAAAACGAGGTAGGTGCTTCTCATCTGCCTTATGACTGAAGGACGCCATCCTCCTTAACTTTATGGAGATCTGAAGAGTAAAGATCCAATTTCTGTAATTGCTTCAAAACTTATCTGGAGCAGTGGATGCTGCCTACTTGAAGAAAAAAAAAATCTCTTCTCGATAACTCTATTGATTCATAGGTTCCTCTCTCCTCTGGAGACCCTGGAAGATTTGCAACTTCATCAATTTAGCATGGAATTTCTTTGGTCTAAAAGATACAAACTTATATAAACAGTTAGTGTGATTACTCCTAAAGGCTACTAGTGGGACTACCTTTCAGCTGGTGACATCAAACTCGATCCCTTGCAACTACAAAAGCTCATTTTAGTGCTCTTGGTTTGGAGAGTGTCTCCAAGTCTGTTTCTGGCCTTCTTCATAAGGACAAGGTATTTCCAAAATTCCTGTACTTTGAGATCTTTCAGCATCATCTGCTCCAGCCTAGGCATATTCTCTGTGTCTTCAGATAATTATTCTCTGACAGTTAATGATGTATTCACTTAAATGTTCTTTCCTGTACTAATTTCTCTTACAATCTGTAAGACAAGAGTTTAGTTTTGTAGGTCTCTGTTGCATTATTATTTTCTCTGCAAATTTTTTAACTATTATTGCTAGAAAATCTTTTTTTGTTCTAAACAAATAAACTCATTTTTCTTTGAGCTTGGAGTATTATGTATATATGAACTCCTATGGGTCTCTATCAAACACGATTTTTTTTCTTACATTCCTAGTTATATGTTTTTAAGCATTTCTTTTTTTTTAATTTTGTAGATTTTTATTTAATTTATTTAGTTAGGTAACAGGAATCAAACTCAGGATCTTGCACTTGTGTATTAGGCAGGGTTTTACTAGAGAGAACAGATATAACACAAGATATACAGATTTAAAAGAAACAACCAGATTGGCTTACGATGGTCAGTCACAGAGTCAGATGAGGAAGCGTGCAGAGGGCGTCTACACACTGGAGGCTGAAGGATTCAATGCAAGGCAATGCAATGCAATGCAAGGCATGGAGTTCACCTTAGTGTTTCTTGCAAATCCACACGAGCAGGCTGATAGGTCTGCAACAGAAGGCTGAAGGCTCTATGATGGAAGGCTGAAGAATCTACACTGGAGCTTCTCCCAAGAATGGAATGCCTTCGTCCTTCCCCCTTCCCCTTTACACCTTCAGGTGATGACCCACCCTAGGGTGGGTCTTCCTCTACACACTTGGGTGTAGAATTGCTAAACCCATTTAGTTAAACTTTTAAACGTCTCAAGTTGACACAATCAATCAACCACCACAGCTTGCCAAGCAGGTGCTGTACTACTGAGCTATATTCCCCGAACTTCCATACCTTTATTTGTGTTCCTATGTGTCTGTTTTTTCTGACTGCCTCAAAGTTTTATTTTGAAATTTCATACCATATAAATGTGATAGCTCAGACCCCAGAATAAAATCCAAGGAGGCAAGAGGTTTAATTTGGGGAGCAAAGGCTTTATTCAGGCAGGCGGCCTGACCACACAGTCTCCTCAGGATCGACCCGAAGACTGCACGTCTTACAGCTAAGGGGAGTGGCTTTTAAAGCTAAAAACCACAGGAATGCTGTTACTGTTGACATAGCCAGATAGAAGTTGGGCCACACAGAACTTTTTGTAATTTTCTTTGAAGTTAAGCATTTTTACAGAACAGTGTTATTAGCACATTTTATGATTGACCACAGAGTAGGGAAGGGGGTTACCAGAAACTGAAACCTAAGGCCTTTATGGCCTTTCAGGAAATTGAAACTTAACCTAGATAGATTGGGAGGGGGTTGTGAGGTTGATTTCCAGTAAAACGAAACTTAATCAAGAAACGGAAACTTAGGCCTTTTTGGGAAAGGGGTGACGCATACAGAACAGAATAGCGGGGCTTAGGTTAGCGCATAACATTCCCCTCTGATGTTGGGACTAGGCCGAATCTTCAGCCAAAGGAGATTAGGGAATTAACTCATAAGCTTGTTTTTGGATCCTGACAACTTTAACTTTTAAGGGGTTACCGGTAGTTTGCACAGTCCACTGAGAGAGTTTCTCGTGGTTGGCCATCTCCACTGGCTTCACATGGGTGTGATGGATCCACGCAGTCTTTTCTGCTACCTTAATGGTGGTGGAGGTGCTGAGTACCACAGTGAAAGGTCCTTCCCAGCGAGGTTTGAGGGAGTCTGGGCGGTGACGCTGTACCAGGACTGAAGTGCCCGGCTCAATCAGTGCTTTGAGTGGTGTCTCCGAGGGCGGGGTCGGATGTTTCTGTCTAAACAGCTGGTAGATTGAGGTCAGCACAGGCTGGAGATTCTGTAGGGACTTAATGAGATCTTGATTAGTAATTTCAGCTAATTTGTCTTCTCACAGCTTAGGAACTAATGGCGGAGGCCTTCCAAACATGGCTTCAAAGGGGGAAATTCCAGAGATATATGGGGTACATCTGGCCCTTAATAGTGCAAAGGGAAGAAGGCTCACCCAGTTATTACCAGTTTCTAAAGACAACTTAGTTAAAGTGTCTTTGATAGTCCGGTTCATGAGTTCTACTTGTCCTGAACTTTGTGGCCGATAGGCACAGTGAAACTTCCAATTAATTTTTAATACCTGAGCTACTTTTTGGGTAATTTGGGCTATGAAAGCCAGGCCATTGTCAGACCCCATCGATAGTGGGAGGCTAAATCGAGGTAAAATCTCATGTAATAGCCCTTTGACTACTACCAAGGCTGACTCAGACTTAGTAGGGAAAGCCTCTGTCCAGCCAGTGAAGGTATCTACCATTACCAAGAGATAACGGTGTCCCTGGAGACCAGGCTTTACCGTGTCCGTGAAGTCTACTTCCCAGTGTTCTCCTGGAGAGATCCCTCAATGTCGGGTGGTCTCTAGTGGAGAGTTCTTAGTTGGGTTGACTAACAAACATTGAGGACATCTGGAGCTCAAAGATGCGGTTAGTTTGGAGACTTTGGGAATAAAGCACCGATTTCTGAACAATTCAGCAAGTTTAGTTTTTCCTAAATGGGTGGTCTGATGAGCTTGGTGTAGTAGCTCGCATCCTAATGCCTTGGGCAACAGTATCCATGTATCCAGTAACTGGTACCAGCCTTCCAGGGTGAGGGGTTCTGCTGCAAGTTGAGATGCTAACTGTAAATCTTCCTTTGTATATACTGGTTTTGACAGGGCTGGAGGAACTGGCATCAGAGCCGTTACTTTTTCAGTAGGCCCCTCTGATGTGGTTGCTATTTTTTGGGTGGGTTGATCTGCTAAATTGTTTCCTACAGTGACGGGATTGTCTCCTGTTTGGTGTGCCTTGCAATGAATAATAGCAACTCGCTGAGGTAGCCAAATGGCTGCCAGTAGGTCTAGAATCTGAGGGGCATTTTTAATCTTAGTCCCAGCTGAGGTCAAAAGACCCCGCTCTTGATAGATGGCCCCATGTACATGCACAGTAGCGAAAGCATATCTACTGTCAGTATAGATATTTACCCTTTTTCCCCACAGCCAGCTTTAATGCCTCTGTCAGAGCAATGAGCTCTGCTTTTTGGGCAGAAGTGTCAGGTTCTAACTGTTTAACCCAGAGTACCTATTTTCTGGTGGTCACTGCTGCGCCAGCCACTCACTTTCCGTCCTGGATGAAGCTGCTTCAATCGGTGAAATAGTTGTCAGCATCTCCCAGAGGCTGGTCGGTAAGATCAGCCCATAGGTTTTGTTGTAGCTCCAGGATGTCGGCACACTCATGGATAGGTGTCCCTTGACTCTCTGGGTCATCGTCGGGGATAAGGGTGGCTGGGTTTAAAGCTGAGGAAGTCTTGAAAGTTACTGATTCTGGGTCTAGGAGCAGAGCCTGATAGTGTAGAATCCTGGCATTTGAGAGCCATTTCTCGGGAGGGGTTTTAATAAGAGTCTCTAAACTGTAGGAAGTTACCACAGAAATCTTTTGTCCAAAAGTAAGCTTTTTAGCCTCCTTGAGCAACACCACTACAGCGGCCAGAATCCTTGGGCATGGAGGCCATCCCTGCCACTGGATCGAGTCTTTTGGAAAGGTAGGCTGTAGGCCTCTTCCAAGGGCCAATGGCTTGAGTTAAAACACCTTTTGCGATGCCTCTGAGTTCATCTATGAATAAGGTGAATGGCTTGGTAACATCAGGGAGCCCTAGGGCTGGAGCCTCAGTCAAAGCCTGCTTGAGTTGCTGGAAGGCTTGCTCACATTCATATGTCCAATCTAATGGTTTGTGGGTCTCTCCCTTGAGAGAGTCATATAGCGGGCGAGCGATTTCGGTAAAATTTAGGATCCACGGCCTGCAGTATCCGACATCTCCCAGAAATTTGCACACTTGTTTCTTAGTTTCTGGGGATGAGATTTGCAATATGGCCTGGACCCTTTCCTTAGATAAAATACTTTTTCCTCCTTGTAATTTGTAGCCCAGATATGTTACATCCTGATGGCATAATTGGGCCTTTTTAATGAGACCTTATAGCCCAATCGCCCAAGAGTCCTTAATAGTTCTTCAGTTGCCTCTTGACAAGCCTCTAGGGATGTTGAGGCTATTAACAAGTCATCTACATACTGGAGGAGCACTATCCCGGGGTGCTCTTCCCTATACCCCAAAAGATCTCTTGCTAATGCCTCATCAAAAAGGGTGGGAGAGATTTTGAAACCCTGAGGCAAGCGTGTCCAGGTTAGCTGTTCTTTTACCCCTGAATCTGGGTCAGTCCATTCAAAGGCAAAAAGGGGTTGACTCACTGGAGCAAGAGGCAAGGTGAAGAAAGCATCCTTCAGGTCCAGAAGAGTACCAGGTGTTCTCCGGGTTGAGAAGGCTGAGCAGAGTGTAAGGGTTTAGTACTGTTGGGTGTAGAGTCAAAACTTGTCTATTTACTTCTCGGAGATCCTGTAGAGCATGATAGCCATTTGTTCCTGGCTTCTGGACTGGAAGCAGGGGCGTGTTCCATGGAGAGACACAAGGAATGAGGATACCATTGTCTCTGAGTCTCTGAATGTGGACTTTGATTCCCTTTTGGGCCTGTAGGTTTATCAGGTATTGCCACAGGCAAATCGGGTGTGCTTGAGACAACAGCTCCACCACAAGGGGAACTTGATTAATGGTTAACCCTGGGGGGTTAGTTTCTGCCCAGACCTCTGGGATTTCCTGTTTTCATTTATTTAACATTTTTAATTCTAAATCAGTTTGCGATGGCTCGGGCGCATCAGACAGATTCCTCAGTAGGCGGTAACTTTCGCCCTCTGGGACAAGAGCCAGTACGCTGATACTGTCTGAGTTTGGGGTTATGTCTGCCCCCAGCTTTAGTCTTGGTTCATTCGTGACAAAGTCAATTTGTACTTGTAATTTATGGAGGAGGTCTCATCCCAGGAGAGGATATGGACACTCAGAACCCAGAGAAAATCATATTGGGCTAGTTTATGTCCAGGCCAAGCCAAGCTAGCTATCACCTTTTGGTATGATTTTCGTCCCCCTGCGGCTCCTATTACATTGACAGAATCCTTGGTTAGTTTTCCTAAAGGTTGAGTTAGCACACAATATGTGGCTGCCGTATCAACCAGGAAGTCCACAGGTTGTCCCCCTACTTGGAGAGTTATCCGGGGCTGGGGGGGGTGGCGACAAGCCCTGACCTCCTTATTGGTGAGACAGCAAGGCCTTTGCTTCTTTTTCTCGCTTGGCCTTTAACTTTGGGCAATCTTTACACCAATGTCCCATCTCTTTGCAATATGTGCATTGATCCTTATCTAGAGGAGGCCTCTGGCCCTGAGCTTCTTCTTTTTTTTTTTTTTTAGCATTGACTGACTTTTTAATTTCTTTTTCACAGAGTAATTCCAATACTTTGGTCATCTTTTTATTTGTGACTTCTTGTAGGGACTCCCTGTTATCAAAACCTTTTGTGCTATCTCTATCAGTTGGCTGAGAGGCATTCCTTCAAATCCCTCAAGCTTCTGTAACTTTCTTCTAACATCGGGGGCTGACTGGGACAGGAAAGCAATATTAATTGCCCATGCATTTTCAGGTGCCATCGGATTAATTGGAGTATGCAATCTATAGGCCTCTAGGAGGCATTCTAAGAACATAGCAGGAGACTCATCGGCTAACTGTCTTACCTTACTCACCCGAGACAGACTGGTAGGCTTCTTAGTAGCCACATGGAGCACTACTAGGAGCCTCAGGCAATACTCATCAAGAGCCTTTTTACCTGCGTCTGTGTTGGGGTCCCATTCAGGTCGGGAGGAGGGGAACAGCTGTTCAATTTTCTCCTGATCAGCAGAAGGAGATCCATCTGGATCCCGGACTCCCTTCTGTCCTAGGGTGCAGATACGCAGCCTCTCTTCAGCCGTGAAAAGAATACACAAGATCTGATGACAGTCGTCCCAAGTGGGGCAATGGGTTGAGAAAACAGATTCTATAAGTTTAATCAGAGTTTCTCGGTCCTTCGAGAAAGGGGGGGTTCTGAGCTTTCCAGTTATAGAGATCAGAAAAAGAGAAAGGGGTGTACACAAACATGGAACCCCGCTTGGAGCAGGGACCTCCCATAAAGGGCACAGCGGAGCTGCCTCAGGGCCCTGTTCTGGGGGTCCTTCTGACCGGGGGTGACAGCGGGTTTGGAAAGGACTAAGACGCGGTGTGGAGGGAACAGTGGAGTCGGCCTGAGGTTCAGGGACAGGGTACTGAGGTGGGGGCAAAGGAAGAATGTCCAGTGGGTCTGAAGAGTCTTCACTCGGAGGTGGGACTGGAGGTGCACTGGGTCTGGAAGCCGCTTCTTCCACCTTCATCTTCAGCTTGAGAGCTGCCAGAACTCCATCCTGAGGGGGTTTAATCCATGGTGGAGCATCATAGATTATGTCTATCCAGATCTGAATAGAGACAATTTGGTCAGGATGAGCAAGAGGCCCAAACGCATACTGGCGAACACCCTGTGTGGTCCCCATGTCGAAAGACCCAGAAGGAAGCCAGACTCCTTGGGCCCCCAGCGGCCATTCCTGTGTGACGAGGGTTGTTAATTTACCTTTATGAACTCTTTCCCCATATCCCTCAGCCCGCTGCTTAAAATTTTTAAAATGGTCAAGCACAAGGCTAAGGGGAGTGCTGGAGACAGACTCATTCTGTCCCATAGTCGGTGTGATCACTGACTTGTTTTCTCTGCTAGAAGAATCGAGGAACAAAGATAAGGTTAGGCAGAAGAGACTAATTATTAAGGAAGCTAAGAAAATGATTAATATTGCTCTTGCCCACTTTGGACTCGTGGAAAGGGTTCCTAGAAGAAAATGTTCTGTTAGATTTGGGAGGCCGAAGGGGGAACAACTAGACTACATAGACACAAAGACAGACATACAAGACAAAACAAGCTGCAGCAAAATAGCCTTTGCTCAAAAAAAAAATACAACCAATTTTAAGATTTCTGGAGGAATGTAACTAATTAACCAATGGAACGGTTTGCCACCCGAGGCAGAGCCACAAATGGACTGAGTCCATCCCAAAAACCAACTGACTCTCTCTCTGGGAGGTCCCCGCTCCCAAATTAAGGGCGTCCCCTCTCAAAGGTACAAACTGACCGCGGTCTGAACTAACCCTCCAGAGTACTTACTTTTGAATGTTCAGAAATGAGTCTTGCTTCCATCCCGGACGAGCCCCCAAATATGATAGCTCAGTCCCCATAATAAAATCCAAGGAAGCAAGAGGTTTAATTTGGGGAGCAAAGGCTTTATTCAGGCAGGCGGCCTGACCACACAGTCTCCTCAGGATCGACCCGAAGACTGCACGCCTTACAGCTAAGGGGAGTGGCTTTTAAAGCTAAAAACCACAGGAATGCTGTCACTGTAGACATAGCCAGATAGAAGTTGGGCCACACAGAACTTTTTGTAATTTTCTTTGAAGTTAAGCATTTTTACAGAACAGCGTTATTAGCACATTTTATGATTGACCACCGAGTAGGGAAGGGGGTTACCAGAAACTGAAACCTAAGGCCTTTATGGCCTTTCAGGAAATTGAAACTTAACCTAGATAGATTGGGAGGGGGTTGTGAGGTTGATTTCCAGTAAAACGAACCTTAAGCAAGAAACGGAAACTTAGGCCTTTTTGGGAAAGGGCGACGCATACAGAACAGAATGGTGGTGCTTAGGTTAGCCCATAACAAAAAATATTTTATATGCATCTCTTTAAAGATTTTTATTGTTTTTTTTTTCACTCTCCAGCTCTATTATATAAGAACATGTGTTGTCTTTCTTCCCTATATGTTTTGGGTCCAGTTTTTTTTTTTTTTTTTCATTTTTCTTCTTTGTAGCTCCTTTCCAAATGGCTTAAGTCCAGAAGATGCTTTTCAACCCAGGGGTAATGCTCAAGTCTTACTGTTTAATCCCTCTTTATTTAGGCATAAGTGACTTTAATGTATAAGGCTGAGAACCGTATTGCTAAAATCATTATTTACATATATAATTCTGTGTATTGTACTATGGGAAGAGAGAGAGAGAGAGAGAGAGAGCAACTATAGAAACTATTCAAACATAAAGGTGTAAATAATTATATGTAATAGAACATGCCAGCTTGGACACGTATCTTCACCACAATTCCTTACTTTTGTTTGGTCTTAGAATATTTGCTGAACTTTAAAATGACTCTTACTTCCTTGTTGATTGTACTAAGTATAGTATATTTAGTCTATTATCTATCCCTTTGATACTTTCCCTCTGTTTATCTCTTTTATGTACATTTAAATACAAAAATGTTAAAAAGGACAATGGGAAAACTATGAGTTAAATCCAAGCATTTAAATTTTTATGAAAGAATACCTATTTTTCTTGATGTTTCACAGCAAATATGTAATTAAATTTCACAATGATCTCATGAAAATGAATGTGTAGGAATCTCAATTATTCTTCCTGAATAAAATTCCTTGCATCTGTGCAACTTAGGTCATTTAAGCATTAAAAACTAATTCCTTAAAGTACCCTACTGCAATCTTTCACAATAAAAGAAATATCATTTTGGCATGCTGAGCTAAAAGGAAAATGCAAGACATGAAAAGCAGAACAGAGGATAACTGGATTTTCCTCCCACTGTTACTATTATAAAATAAATAGACTAGTTTAATGTCTTGAAGCAGTTGATGATATTTTTTCCAAGTACTTGAACATTAAATATCTGTCTGGAAATATCCTAAGGAATATTTTTAAATGCAATGAACTCTTAAAAATGAGCATAAAAGTAATTCTTAATTAGAGTTAAGAATTAAATTTCAGTATCTATGTAAATCAGATTTTACATAATGTCATGTTGCATGAATGGTCAGGTAAGATTTAGGATATAATATATATTACATTCTAAAGCAATCTACATAACTGGTTAAGTATTAAAACAGATTTTCATTAAAATTCTATTGTTGCAAGGGTTTCAGTAATTATTACAAATAATTGTGAATGATGATTTTTTTTTTTTTTGGTACCAGGGATTGAACTCACAACCTCATGCTTGCCAGGCAGGTGCTTAAGCCACTGAGCGAAATCCCCGGCCCCGTGAATGATGATTTTATGATTTAGAATAACAACAAACAATATAGTCATAACTGTTACTTTCATTTTAACCCTATGCTCAAAAAAGTAAAAGTTATTTTTGGAGAGACTATAGAATTACCATATAATACTTTAGAATATGATACGCAACACTCTTATATTATTATAAAAATCAAGATCATACTTTTATCAAAAGAGCTCCCTAGATTAATAACAGTGTGCCTTAGGGAATCTCTTGATTTCTGAAGGAATAAGGAGAACACTGAAGAAATATTTCAAAGAATTGCTAATACTTTGCTGTCCTTTCAAAGTTCAAAATCTGTAAGAAAAGAAGAAAGTGTTGTCAGCAGAAATAAAAAGATCAAATAAATGCAACTTTCACACCAAAATAGGCAATATTTTCCCTTGCATATTGAACTCAGTTCATTTATGTTCTTCTCTGTAATTTTTAATTATGTAGTAACTTCTATCACTGTCTAAAACCACATATAGATAAATATATATGTGAAATTACATATATAACTTGCAGAGAAATGTAAGAGGTATTGGAATCAACACTGTATTTTTTTATGAAGAAAATGACAATGAGAAACAGTAGGAAATTGTGATTTTATTAGTGTGTTTTCATTTCATTTGCCACTATCTTTCCAGACAACTAAACTTAAAAAATAAATCTTAGATATTCCAGAAGTTCTTTTTTAATATTGTTTTTATTTTGTTCATTTCTTTCATACATTTAGAATTGTCTTTTCATTGTCTTCAACTGCTTTTTCTTTTCTCTAACCTATTTTAAATTTAAAATACAAGCATGGTTGTAGTAGATATATGGAAAATTTTATCTTACTGTATGTGTAGGTAAGGCTAATAATGTGTGTGACCTTGTCTTCATGTGTCATGTGCATGTGCGCATCTCTACTGAAATCATTCTTTGTGAGATATATACAATGTTAATCAAAATATGTAAAATTATAGTCTGAATATATACAACTTCATCCAAAATATTCACATTTTAAGAGTTACTATACTTAAATCACAAACATTTAATTAATGGTTTCTCTAGTCAAATTCAAGCTTAATAATTAATTATTTAATTATGGATCTATGAGCCCCTCTCTTCAAAGAGCCTATAGTTTAGTGTTGAACCATACATAATACAAAACATAAGATTGACATCATAAAATATAAATGATTATAAATTGTACAAGTGAAATGAGTAAAAAGAAATAATACTTCCCAAAAGGTTTTTGTCTATTTAGTTGCATTTTGATCATTTTAGGAATTGGAAAATATATGACAAGAATTTCAAAAGTGTTATCAATATACAGTAAAGATTTCACATTCAATTTCTAAGAAAATAATAAAATCATAAGATGCTTATTTATTAAAAGATCAATTTACTCAATGAGGAACCATCTTTAGAAAATTAAATGAGTATCTGAATTTCTATAAGAAAAATGATCCTGTACCTTTTCCCTCATCTATACATGCTTCTTTAACATGAAGTAAAAGTGCTGGATAAATATTACTGCACATTTTCCTTGAGGAATATGCATCCCAGATGTAAGAGAAAGATATTACCAATCATGAGTACAGTCGTGCAATCACAAAGTCACACTGCTAATATCTATGTACCAATAGCCCAAGTAGCTTAAACTTAAATGAGATTGTCACTGTGCTAATAAAACTGATTCATCTGACAGCAGCCGTTTATCTCCACTGGGTGCTGTGACCCCTGTGTGGTCCCACTATTATCTACTTTTTCTATGAGTCATGGGGAAAATAAAAACTTTAGTGCTAGTTAGGGGTGGCATTGAGGTGCTTGCCATTTATTCTGTTTTTATACTGCCTTTATCTTCTTCACTGTAGAAAAGCAGACTCCTGTCACCCATGACAGTTGATAAAGAAGGATGACAAAATAAACTGCAGAACACCATGAGCTGCTCCATATCGAAGCATATATGTTTTACATGTGTATATTAGTTTGATCTGCTTTTTATTTTAAGAAATATAAAGCTGATTGAGAGTGAAAATCAAAAAGACATAAAACCAAAATCTGTATTATCAGGTGCTATGAGTCCAACATTTATGTCATTCTGAGATAAGGGAATGAAATTCCCAAACTGCTGTATATCTGGTATGAGTTTGTGTTCTCTAAAGTTGAAGAATGTATTTTAGGAATTCACAGAGAAGAGCAGAATATGTTTATTAAGAGAAATAAAACTTCTCTCTGTGAGAAGAGACAGAAGTGGTCCCTCCTGGGTTGTCAAAGACTGTGTTTTCTAGGGACTTTGGTAGGATAAAACCACAGAGTGGGGCAGGCCTAAGGTGAGGAAAACATGGGAACTCACAAGGTGGGCGTGAGTTGGGACAGAACTATTGCCAACCAATAAGATTAATTGTTCAGGTAAAATTAATTAAATTGTGGACAAATGGGGAATCCAGTCATGTAACAAGTGGGCATGCTTAAAGAGCAGTGACTCTTCCTGTAGGGGGTTGGGATGGTGATCTCAGGGAGATGGAAACCTATATGGAATATCAATTCTTGTTGCTTTCTTTAGAAGTATGTGGGTGCATTTGTTTCATCTTTTGTCTTGAGGTCTGGCCCACAGTGGAGGTGTCTGTCTCCCCCAGAGTTACAAGATATCAGGTCTTCTGCATTTGCTCCTTTGAGGGCCTAGCCCTGTCTGACTGCCTATAATATTTTTGCCTAACTCAGCTGCCTGTAACAATTCTGTGTTCATATCCTTAAGCTAATTTCACCAGGGAGGTTACTTGAAGAGTATGAATTCCACAGGAATTAATCCTCTGAACACACATAAAATTAGGAAACTACAAAGACAGTAATAAATCTAGTTTTCTAGCAGGTATAGAATCTAAATCAATAGATTTTTCTCTGCACTCAAAAGAAATAAAAATAATTCTCTTACCGTGTTATTATCTTTCTTCACTGTCATTACATGAAAAAAATGTGTGTGTCAATAGAAAGTAACACAACCTTAAGATTTGGGGATGCATATTCTATATGGTTTGCATTTTTAATTTCATATTTTGGGGGCTTGGACTTTTTCTTTTATTGTTGTTTTTGTTTATTTCATTAAACCCAGTTATTCCCCTCTAGCCATCTCCCTGAGAGAGTTAAAGACATTTTACTACAGAAATACCTGCATATCTACATTTATAGCAGCACAATCCATAACAGCTAAATCTTGGAAGCCAGAGCACACCTTATTACAGAAATATCTGCATATCCACATTCATAGAAGCACAATTCATAACAGGTAAATCTTGGAAACAATCTATGTGTCTATCAAGAGATGAATAGTTAAAGAAAGTGTGATATTTATGCACCATAAAAAGCTACTGTGCCATAAGGAAGGGTAGACTTGATCCATTTGTAGGAAAATTAATGTCCTTTGAGATGATAATGTTAACTGAAATAAATCAGACTCACCAGCTTACATATTACATTGTTTTTCTTATATGGTATGCAATTTTATTTGTGTGACTTAGGAAAGAGGGCCTAACGGAACTAATGCTTGTAAAAAACATAAAGAGCTCTCAAACTTTGAAGACCACATATGAATTGGTCATATGTGGTTAAAAATGAAATTATCTACTGTCAATTCTTTGGACACAGAAATGTCCTTTATCTACTAAAGTCTTATCTTTCATGCATTTTCTTCTTTTATTTTTATAGCAACCACATTATAGTGTCATAGAGACCAAGTCACATAGCCTCAAACTTCCCCAGCCCATTACCTTTTATAGTTCCATTTGATCATCTACTGTGATTCCAAGATCTCCTTTATTCTCCTGCAGTCAAACAATTAAGGGAAAAGTGGTCAATTTCCACCAGTTTTCTGCTTGAATTTAAGTTCCATAAGCTGGGTTACAGAGGGTTAAGTGCTGACACAACTGTTGTTCCTCTTCAGTTCTACCCCTGTTAAAATTATCACAGCCATTGAAAAACATTTTTACTTTTTGCAAGCCCTGTTTTCAGGTAATCTTCCATTTTACTGAGAGTATTTAGATTTGCATAACTAAGTCATTTGACATTGCTTCTATTTAGTCTCTAATTTTCTCAGCATCTCCATGTTCTGTTTTTCTAAAAATGAAACAATTTGTCTTTCTAAAGCCAACTGTCTAAGAGAAAGTTATAATGCCAAGTACACTGTAGTTAAAGTCTGAACTTTTGTTTTTACCTCTACCATTTCTGTTACTCTGAACAAACAGCATTACTTACTGGAATATTATTCACTTAGTTTAACAAAAGTCTCATGAAGTTTCCATTTTTAGTAAGTTATTGTTTTCTTATGGAATTAGGAGAGATGTGTTACACTTTACATAACTTTTGTTTTTTAAAATCTTTTAAATAAACAGAAGTTTCTGTAGCTATAGAAGTAAAAAATTGAAGAATTACAGCTTTGAAGCAGTTATTGTTTAGTTATATTCATCTCTGTTTTGTCTTAGGAAACTCATTGATCCTGAGTGCTGCGGGAAATTCCCAAGCTAAGCCAAACCAAACCAAACTGCAAGGAACAATCTTTGCACCAAGGAGATAAGAAGGCAGCATTTAATCTTTACACCAGCAGACTGTTGGTGGACAGTTGCAGGCATAAATCCTCAAAGCAACAGTGCTGAACTTAGAAAAATTTAGTTCATATAGAATTTAGAAGCGGGAGGCACAAAGCAAGTGACAAAATGTTACATAATTGGTTATACACATTGAGTCATATATTGATAGGCACACCCTAGTCTTAAAACAAAGGAATTGTTTATCATAATATAGAAACACTTTGGGAACAAGAGGAGAGGGCCCTTACAAGAATAGCAATAAGGGAATTACCATCATATAGGAACATTCTGGGGTGGGGCCCTTGAATTAGCCCAGGGCGCCTTAAGCAACAGGCAATAACTCTGACTAAGTGCTCCTCAGAGGTACTCAGCTAGGTTGTGGAAACCTTCAAGGTCAACTGAATTTAGTTGAATCAGCAGAACAGTAATTTGGCCAGAGACTTCTAGTTGATCATGAAATATCTGTAAGTTGCCATCTCATAAATGTGTTCATACAGTATAATTACTGTGCCCTAACAAGAGTATAAAAAGATCATTATCTAGCTCAATTCTAATGTAGTAAATATCTTATTTAAAATGATTTTTTCAGAGTAAAACACTAAATTGAAACACCATGAAACACATTGCAGTTGAATGATGAGGATCCTAAGATTCTGATAAGTCTTTAACAGAGTTTATTCCAAATTACATTTGTATACTATAAACAAGTTAGTGACATTTGAAAATTGTATAATTGAGAATTTATATTAATTATGTTATAGTTGAATATATGGCATTGCTATGAAAATTAACATAATAATATTTCCAGTCATTTCAATATATACTCATTATTCATGAACTTAATAACACTAAAGTTTACTCCTACTATATACTAACTTTTGTGTCATTTTCTGTTTCTCAACACATGAGTATTCCCCATACCAAATAAAGACAACTGATCATTGTCAACCATAAACCATAAAAGCAACTACAATAAAATCTGTTTCTCTGAAAATCTAAAAATATTGATTTAAAGTGAATTAGGGGGCTCCTTTTTAGTTTTTAAGAATTATTATCATTGAATTGTGAGCAGTAACAAAGTTTGAAGCAACAATTCCAGTCCCTCATGGTACAAAGTTATCCAAATTTAGAAACAAACTCCTGACTTACGTCCCCCTCTTCTATTGTGGGTCAGAGTTTAGTACCTGAAATAACCTCAAATATGTTTGTCATATATTACTTACACCAAATGACATTTGTTTGTCAATTATCTTCAAGTTTTTTTATATTTTTAATAGCCACTATGGTCTTGTGACTATGCCTCCTCCAAATTCATTCTCACCACACACGCTCCAACATATGTGCAGTTCATTCTCTTTGAACTGCCTTTATCTTACATTCATAGGCCTAGATCTTTTTCCCCAGTTATCTCCAGTTCTTCATCCTCAAACTTATCTGCAACTTATTTTTCTTGTTTTACATTATACATGAGCACCACTACCATTATTGTAAAATATTGATTCTGTGCATATTTTAAAATGCTATCAACATGCTGTCTGCTCCTGCGGAGTCAACATCTCACCTTTACCTACCCACAAAAGCTGCGATCAGTTAGCATAACTAGAACATTTTCAAAAACCCATCACAATTTGATCTAATCTCAGTAAAATGTCTCCTTACTCTGTAAGAGGCATTATCTTAATTTTCTACTACTTTTTTTTTCTTTTTCCTTTTTTATTGCGGAGGAGGGATACTGGTGATTGAACCTTCAATCTCTGCACTTCACTATGTCCCTAGTTCTTTTTAATTTCATCTAATTTAATTTATTATTATTATTATTATTATTATTATTAATTTTATTTTATTTTGAGAGAGGGTCTTGCTAGGTCTTTAAGTTACCAAGGCTGGGCTTCAGTCCTTCTGCTCCAGCTTCCCAAACAGCCATGATCACACCAGTTTCTTATTTCTTTCTTTTGCTTCTTTTTAAAAGAACTTCTCCTTCTGCTTCTTCTTCTCTTCCTCCTCCTCCTTCTTTTTGTCTTCTTTTTCTTTTTCAGATATAGAAGCTTATTTGAATACTATGTACCCAAAACACAAGGAAACCTCTTGAAATCAATAGAAGTTCTTCAAAAATACAGTGCTTATCAAATAAGAATTGCTTAGCAGTACATTTTTCACTGCTTCCTGAAGTTTTTATATTTTTACCTAACATAATAATATGACCATTGATTTAATTGAAACAAAAGTTTAATCAACTAGTAGACCAAGACTGGCAATTTTTAAGGGTAGATGAAATCCATCACATTTGTTACAGTTCTCTACAGAGGCTTTCCTATATTATATTTCATTTTTAATTCTCATTTTAATTTACTACTTTATGACTTATTTACTCTCCTAGCATGTTATACTTCTTTTTCAATTGGTTGCACTTCCCAGCTACTATAAGTATGTTAAAATTGAATCTTCTCAATTTCTGCCTCCTTGCCATTATAAAATGTTACTCATTTCATTTGTCCACACAATAAATATTGATGATTGTCATTTTAAACTTATTCAATCAATAAAACAATAAATTAAAAAAATGTTATCTTTTTTGCCTAAGGAAGTTTTTTATTTTTATTGTCTTTTGAAGGATAATTTGTTAAAAAACACTGTCAGTTGCATTTTTTGGGCAACATTTCAAATATTTTATGCCACTCAAGTTGTCTGCAAGAAGTTTTATGAAAATATCATTAATCATTATTGGGAAGCAGTGAAATAAATTGAACACACTTGTTCATACATGTTTTCTGATGTATGAAACCAAAAGGATAAATAATGACCAAAGTGTATAGTCAGTATTGGTATTCAGGAAGTGAATACTCACATGAGAAGTGGAACAAGGGAAGGAGGAAGGAAAGGAAAGGAAAAAGAAAACAAATCAAAGGCAAAAATGGAAAAAAAGTATTTGTAAATAAGATGAGAAACAGAAGTTGATGGGAAAGGAAGGGCTGAAATTTTCCGTGTCAGTCCTAAAAATCTCACTAGACCCAAACTGTTTCACTGGAAAATTCTACTAAATCCTTAAAGAAAAATCAATTCCTTCTGTATGCAAGCTCTTTCTTATAGTAGAAGAGGAGGAACACTCCCAAACTCAGTCTGTAAAGCTAATTATTTCCAAAATAATGAAAGGAAAATGCAGAAAAGAAATTATTAACCTATATTTTAGAAATATCAAAGAAATATAGATGCAAATATTCCTAACTATTACTGAATGGAATTCAATAACATAAAAACAAATAATTTACCAGAATCAACTAGGATTTGGACATTCAGGACTGTTTCAATGTATGGCAATCAATCAATTTAATCAGTTATAGTGATAAGCTATAAAGCAAAGGAAAAACTGAATACAACAATTAACAACAGAACTGGAAAATATTAAGAAAGTTAAATAATTAATGCTTACAAGTAAGCAAAAATGTATTCTAGTATTTATAATAGCTTTATTTTTATAAAAAGTGGAAACAATCCAGATGGCTCTTAACAAATAAGCTAGAACATCCATAAAATAGGATTCCACCTAATAAAACAGTCACAGTGTTGGTATGCAGAACTGGGTTGAATTTCAGTGACAGTACCGTAAGTGGAAAAGAAATTTAAAAGGTAATATATTACATCATCCAATTTATGTAATAACCTCTGTTTTAGTCAGCAGGATTTGCAAGGAAAATAATTTAATACAGGACATATAATTTATAGTATTTTCTCATAATCACCACCCAAAGTGTCAAATATATAAAGTGCAAGACATATCCACACACTAAAGACTCCAAAGAATCTACTGAGGACCCAGATCCCATGGCAGTATCCTGTATAAGTACAGATAAGACCTAGAGCCCATGACAATATCTAATTCAAGTCTGTTTCATGGATCTGTGCTGGGAAGGCCCAGAGGTCAGTGGTAGAAGTTAGAAAGTCTATGACAGAGGGATGAAGGCTCTGTGCCACAGGCTGAGGGTTCTGTTCTAGAGTCAGAAAGTGATGGTCAAAGTAAGGACCAAAGCTCCCCTGAAAACTACCACCACCACCGTCAGTGACGATGAGGTCCAGAGCTTCCCTGAAGATTCCCTTGGAGCTTACACCAGGAAGCCAGCAGGACAGGCTTCTCCAAGAGGTTTAACAGCACAGATCTTCCCCTCCAGAGCCAGGAAGCAGTAGAGTAAGGATGAGAGCTCCCCAATGTGAACCACAGCCATTGTCAGTGACAACAAGGTCCCCAGTGCCTCTGACAATGACCACAGCTGACGTCACATAAGGAAAAAAACTCAACAAGCTCCTGGAGGAGACTCAATAGCAACAACAGAGTCAACAACTAGGGAAAGCAACACACCACCTCTTCCTCTCCAGTTCTGCTTTTTATGTTGGAAACAATCCTCAGGTGGACCATGAGTACAGCCTCACACTGATTCGATTCAGCTGAGTGTTATAAGTTGACCACCCATTGTCAATCTACCATATCCTTTAAATGAAAGAAGAAGGGCCTAGGATTTAGCTCAGAGGCATAAGCGCCTGCCTTGGAAGTGCAAGGTTGTGAGTTCGATCCCCAGTACAAAAAAGAGAAGTAGAAATAAAAGAAATATTAGTGGTTATAAGATTTCATACATATACACGTTAAACAGTGAAGAATGATGGTGTAGCAATACTGCTAGGGATATCTTTGTCCTAACAGAATTGTGTTATCTGGGCTGTAGTTCCAATTGCTTAATTCTACACATACCAGTATGTATTGAACAACCAATGCAAAATTTCCAGCTTTGATATCTTACTGTAATGAAGTAATTGAAGAAAACAAATGAGGTGTACTTGAGGCTTTTCATTTCTCAATTTGCAATTTTATGTAAAGTTTAATTATTCAAATTAAATGGTTTTCTTCCATTGTGATTGCTTTTGTTGTTAAGAGGCATTTGTGCCCTTACTCTATGACACTGATACCTTTTTATTTCATCATGACCTGTGTTTCAATTGTTCTTTTGCATTCTTTTACAATAAGAATTATAATTGTGTTATTAGCCATATAAAATAACAGGCTATAAAAAGCAAAAACACAGCTATCCTGAAGGTGAGTCCAGTCTGCATTTGCTGACTGAAACTTGATTCTTTCTATTTATACAAGAAGTTTTTGATCTGGGACTAGAAGTACATAACTGGAGAGTTTGAATGCAGGAGCTTAATTCCCTTGACATTACAAGGGCAACCAAATTTCATTGAAGACACTTCTTTAGTTATTTAGATGTTTGAAATTTAACTTTTAAAGCAGTTTAATCTCTTGACTTCAATTTCTCCTTAGAAATTCAACAGTAGTAGAAAGAATCTGTATTAAATGGAAGACTCATCTGTGTAGTCGCTACAATAATCCCTTTGATGAAAATATGTAATTATTTATTATATACTTAGAACTTAATAAGAAGTGAACAGAAGTATGGTGTGGAACTGAAAATTAGTAAACTACATAACATGTTGATTTATGTTTATCAAACAGTGAGGTAAGTGGAAAACATAAGAGGAGATTTCAGAAAAATCTGTAAAACTTGGCATGTCCATCTTCCACATAGAGTCACATAGGTGAGGTGACTACATTTTCATGTGTTTCTATGCTTCTAATCACCATGACCTCATGATACAAAAGGATAGCACTTCATTTTTCTCTCTCAAAATCTCAGTAATAATGCTTCTTTAAACCATCTAGCTTGGATCTAGAGAGGAAAAGGAATTTCATCTTATTCAAATTAATACAGTAAAAACTAACCTACTTGCCATATAAATTCAGATTATTTTCATGGCAATTTGCAATTTCAGCTGAATTTCAGATAAAATACATTTCATCACCAGAATATATATAAAAATATAAATAGAATTTAAAATGCATCATTTATATCTGTAAAATGATTCAACAAAGTTATTTGATCAGTGAAAGATTTGGTGTATTTTTTGACTTGTATATAAAAATATTCTTGTCCATTAGCAAGACTTGACAAATATACTACATAGGACTTTTTGTTATTGTACAGACTTGAGATGAATCTTAGAAGAACTCTGTTTCTCTAGTGTACAACAAGGACATAGCTGTTTGACTTCAAGTTTTGATTTTAGGAAATGAGGAAAAAGAAAAAGATTTATAAAAGAAAGACAAGGATTTCAGTATTGAAATATGTGCTACTTTGTGCCTCCTTTCCTCTCAATCCACTCATTTCTAGAAAAAAAATGAGTAACACACAATTGAGAAATAACTCATGTATTTGTGCAAAGATCAGGTTGTATGTTCAAGTATTCTATTCTAATTGTCTCTATGTAGCTATATTGACATCCCACACCAACAGTAGCTGGACCAATCTAATTCTGACCAAAGAATAGAAAGAACATTATCTTCTGATGATACTGTGTTAAACTTATATATGGTTCTTGTTTCCATTCAGTGTTTTAGATCTTCAGCAGAGGAAATTAGTGGCATTTATTTGTACTCTTAAACTCAAGCTGTTGAGTTTTCAACTTAGAGGTAATCATTCATGGGGAATTATACAATACTTTTTCTTTAGTGACTGTCTCCTGCCCATATGATAATTGGTGACTTGTATGATAGAAATGTGGAAATAGTATTAATTGATCTTACAAATATCACTAAGAATACAGTTAAGAGGCTGTAAAAAGAACTTCCGAAATACACAGAGCACTCTTTAATTTACCCTCAACACAAGAGATAAGCAGATTCTGTATCCTTGGACTATAGCTTAATACATAACCAAAGATGTCTCACTTCTGCATTCCACCCTAGGTGTGGAGAGGTCAAAAGGTAGGAAAAAGGAAAACAACTGCTTTCTGTTCTCAACAGAAGGACAAATCAAAAGTTAATCCCCTTTTCTCACTGTATCCATTTATTAGACCTAATCACATCACAACACTGCAGAGCAGTTTTAACCAATGTGTAATTTCTCAACTTGTTATTACTATATAATTTTACGAGGAAGTATTACTATTGGGCAAGAATTAGCAGTATGTAAATTAATTCCTGCGCTGACTGGCACTGGTGACTTGGAATAAAGAGGTCCACACTGGTTTTCTGTTTCTTTCTTTCTTTTTGGCCCTGTTCCGAAAGTGACTCAGACCCTGTATCAGAACCCATGCCAGGCTATCTGGTGGCTGGCCAAGAAACACTTAGTTTCCCATCCAATTTTTGCTCTTTTGTGTGTGACACAGGGTGAGGAAAGGTCATGACGGTTTATATGCATAGTCTGTTAGTGTATTACCAGTTCTGTTCAGTTCACTAATTACTGTTAACATCTAGATTTAAGAGGAGGCAATTTTCTTGATTTCAATTCCAAGCTATGTCCTTCAATCTAATCTAATTATATTAAAAAGATATCTATATTTAAGCCGTTAACGTTTATGTCTGTTTTTTACATTTATTCAGAAGTTAGAGAGGACAAAGGTATAATTAAATGTCACTCCAGCTCCAAAACATACTGATTTCTTTGATCTTACATATAATAGAGTAAAGCAAATGAAGTTGTATTGTTTTTTCTAAGTAAAGGTAAGTAATTTAAACCAGCAAAGAATAGTCTATCTCCCGCAGTGGTCTGAGCCAGTTATTAGAAGAGCAGGCACTACATTAATTTCTATAGAAATTCCACAAGTCATTAACAAATGCTTAAATGTTTCATTCACTATTCTGATGATGCCTGTTGTCCTTCAGGAACCTCCAAAATAGAATAGGACAGAAATACTTCAGACCTTATATAATGTTTCAATATGCACACCCAAGGAAATGCTAGCAGGGTTTTTTTTTTTTTTAAATTTTACTTAAAAAGTACAGAAAAAGACAAATATTTTTAGAGGCATGACAACTTCAATACAAAGGAAATAAAAATTATTAGTAGCACAACAAGGGATGGACTTGGCTTTATACTTTGATATTTTTGACTTTGGCTTCATGATCACATATTTTCAACCGTAGGAACTTGTACGTCGATCCTAATATTTTTTTCTAAATAGGTGGGGTGGTGCTGCTTCATAGAGGATTAAGTAAAGGACAATGAAACAAGATTTTACTATAGTGCTTGCATCACAATATTTAGTATAATTTAGCTTCATTCCACTCACATAAAATCAAAATGAATTCAAAGAAAATTAAGAACTTGTTTTACTTTATTTGATTGCATCAGATATGTAGATTTATATGAAATATTACCAGATAACATAAAATCAATAATGCCTTTCTATTCGTTGAACAGTGGTAGAAGTTTAATAAGTATTTAATAAAGAATTCACTTAAAAGACATAAAAACATCAGCTAAATAATGAAAATAACTAGGAAATTTTAATTAAAAACCTAAGAATTTGACTTGAAGTTTATATACGAGAAAATAAAATTTATGTGATACTCTTATTTTATATCAACTTTAAATTATAATTTTATCTTTACTCTTGCAAACAGATTATCTGATCCTAAGTTTAGTCACTGTTTTACCATTATATTCAATTTGAGAAATATAATGTTAGTATTTTGATGAATTAACATTAAGTAAAAATAGCTTTTTTCTGAACTTCCTTCAAGAGTAGTTGAAATAATTCCTGTATTTGTGAATTATAACCATGATGTCTGAGGAAATATTTCCCTTTCTCTTTTCTCAAACAAGAGCATTATAAACAACCATTTGATACTGTACAAAAATAATTCTTATTTGACATTGAAAGAGATGATCCCATTAAGATGATAACCTTTCACCAAATCATTTCATTATATTTCCTGTTGCATACTTTTTTCTCTACAATTTCTTCAGTGCATAATTTCTAAGATTTTTGAACTAACAATACTTTCTTCAAAATATAACTGAATGGACAATATAATTCTCTACCAATAATATGTTGCAGAAAATATAATTATTGTTGGACAAGGAAAAAACGTTTTGTGTAGCACATTAATATGTGAACAGAAGAATCTGTAGTGAAATATAAGGGTGAGGGACCTGTCCATATTATTCAGTTCTCCAGTAAGAAAAGATGAGGTTTTAAAAGAAAATTTTGTTTGTTGCAGGATAAAATCAGCCTCAGGTGAAATAGGAAGATAGAATCAACAACCTTGCCCAGGTGCCAGGAAGAATAGGGTTTGAGGCTGGGGAGCCAGCAAATAAAGACAGAGATAGAAAAATAAGAAAGTAAAAGTCAGACTAAGTAAGACATTTTCGTGAGAGTTAGAAACCTGTCTAGTGAATTCCTATATTTGACAACTTTAAAGAAATGAAGAAAGAGCTAGAACATAAAATGAACTATAAGTTGTTACCTAGTTTAATAGCTGTCAACCATAATACTGTTTTGTAACTCATAAGGGTATTTGTCTATAGTTTGTCAACTCACAGTTACAATTATGCAAAAGCAAATCATGTGATAATAATATTAAAATAGGTAATGAGTTTAACAGAATCCACATTTCATAAATACAGTTTACAGTTGGCTTTTTTCAGCCAGTCAAGATGGCACATACCTTTAATCTCAACATTCTGGGAGCCTGGGATACACAGATTAAAAGTGGTAGCCCAAATTTGGCAATTTAGTGAGTTAGGAAAACAGTCTGAAAGTAAAAACTAAAAAGGAATGAACATATATCTATGCATCTATTCACAAAGATTCTAAGCTCAATGCTGACACAGTGTAAAAAAAAAAAACAACAAAAACGGGTTCTTCTCTTAGAATCTTCATGTCTTTTGCAATAATCTTTAGTTATGATGACTTCAAATCACATAATGTAGGAAAACTTTGAACAGCTTAATCTAGTGCTTCCTTTGGCAGCATGTACACTAAAACTGAATAGCTTAATCTAAACCTTTACATTAAAAAATAGTGCAGCTAATCATTCACTCAAGATAACTCAAGGAAAATACGTTTTACTGATACCATAAATTTTAAATATCATATATATTTACCTAATACTTTATGATTTATATTTATGTATGATTAATTATATCATGTTAGTATTGTACAGAAACAATGAATATAAAGATAAAGAAATAATGCCCTCATTGTGAGAATAGTAAGAGCTAACAAGACAAATATATCTGAGGCAAAATACAACTCTTCTAAAAATTGGCATTGAAACCCAAATAGGGGATACAAGAGAAAATTCATAGACCAGTTCCATTTGACGTAGACTTGAAGAATGAATAGACACTACTTCCAGTAAAGAATTTGATTTGTAACCCTTACCCTGCAAAACACTTGATTTTAGCCATTTAATTTTACAAAGCACTTACTGATATGATTCATACACTAAGAATGAGTCATAGAATTTTTTATTGAGCAATGGATTTTTTAAACTAATTTAAAACATAAATTTTGTGGTATCAATGCTAAAATATATTTTATCAGTTGTAAAATGTATAATATGAGATTGAAGAATAAATTGGTGAAATGTTTTTTTAATTAGCTTAATCAAATCTTTCTGTAAAGAATACATAGGTCAAAAATTCATATAAATAATGTATATAATTATATAAAATATACATAAATATATACAACTAATTTTGAATCAAACATATATAAAATTTTAAAAATACATGAAAATTACAATAAATACTTCACCTTTCAACATAAAATATAAATTTAACTCTAAAAATAAAAATAAAATGTTTGGACAAGGAATATTGACATTAAATTACAAAATAAAATGCAGAATATTATGAAAATGTCAACTCAATTAATAACATCTGAGACATTTAAATTCAATTTCTTTTGGAATCTTTCTGGGTCTCATGTTCCATGATTCTGAATTCTTTTGATTGGAGTTGGTTTCACTGTAGGAACTTTCTAAATAGATTTTTTTTAAAAAAAGTTAAGGCATTTATTAGTGCATGTTTGTGATATATAATAACTATTTTCATTGTGGGTATTTTGTACAGGTACATGACACATATAACATTTGTATGTTATATCTCTGTCCCTTTCTCCTTTCACCCAATTTTTCATGTAATAAACGCCTTACCATTTGCAGTAAATTTCCCTGTTTCCTTATATTTTGCTCTTTATTTATACTTTGAACTTATTGTATGAAAGAAGCTATTCAGGGACATAGCCACTGCCTGCCAAGCACAATGTCCTGAGTTCAGTTCCTGGAAAAAAATTCAATATTATACTTGTATGTCTAATTTGTTTCACTTTAAGATTCTATTTTCAAACTCTACTCACTTTCCAATACAAATGTTCAAATACATCCTTCTTTAAGGTAGTGATATATGTATATCACTACTATATATATATATATATATATATATATATATATATATGCTGCATATATATATATATATATATATATATATATATATATATATAATGGCACTACCATGCCTTCAACACCTTCTAGAAGATCCCTAGTAGAGCAATAGCTGGGCTAAATGGATTTTTTTATTTTTACTTTTTAAAGGAACCTCCACATTGATTTCCATAAATGTAATAGTTTACATTTCCACCACTGTAAGAAGATACTTTTTCCACCACTGTTCCTCTAGAGTTTGTTAACATTTCATTTCTTCACAATAGTACTTTCTCGAGTAAGATGCAAACTGTGTTGTTTTAATTTGCATTTCACTAACAGCCAGTAATGTTGTATATTTTTTACATATTTCTGAGCCATTTGTATTTATTCTTTTATTTTTTTTTGTACTAGGAATCAAACTCATGACCTTGTGCTTACCAAGAAGGCACATTACCACTGAGCTACATCCCTCGCTTGTATTTCTTCTTTAGCTCTGATGCCATTAATTCAAATAATAGAGCAGACCTTTGAATAGCTTTTAAGTTTTACATTAAAAAATGCAATTAATCATTCACATTGCTATCATTAAAAAAACTCAAAGGAAAAAATTAATAGCAATAAAAAGAAGTATATATTCATTTTAATTCCTCTTTATTTGTTTGGGCCATTTATTTTGGGGGATGTAAATTATTTTGAGTTTTTTATTTATTCTTAATGTAACTCTTCTGTATGAAGTATAGCTGGCAAAAATATTTGGCCTTCTTATAGGTTATATCTTCACTCTGTTAGTTAATTTATTTGCTGTGCAAAATATCATTAATTTTATATAAGCGTGCTTTCTTGATTATTGAGAATGCCCTTGCCTATACCTCTGACTTCTAATGTTTTACCTAACATATTCCATAGGGTTAAATATTTCTATTTGAACATTTAGATCTTTGATTCATTTTGATTTAAGTTTAGTACATGGAGATATGAGTGTAGTTTCAATTTTCTGTGTGTGGATAGGTAATTTTTCCAGGCCCATTTAGTGAAGAGAATATTTTTCCTACAACCTATTTCGCATCGCTTTATCAAAGACTAGGAGGCTAAATGTAACAGGTTGTTCCTTCATCCTCTACTCTCTTCCACTGAGTCACATATCTCGAGTGTGTGTGTGTGTGTGTGTGTGTGTGTTGCTTTTTTTTTCTATATGATTTTCTATAATACAGATTAAGATCTGGGGTAGCTTTTATATTGGGAATTCAAACCACTACATTGTGTTTTCCAGGTAGGCACGTGTCGCTGAGCCATATGCCAGCTTGATACCTAGTATTGCTTTTGCTATTGTGGGTCTCTTCTGATACTACATGAATTTTAGGATTATCTTTTCTAGCTTTGTGAGGAATTCTGCTGGTATTTTGAGTGGGTTTGCATTAACACTATATACCAGTTTTGAGAGGATAGCCCGTTCAGCAATATTAGTTTTGCCTATCCAGGAACAGGGAATTCATTTCTATTCCATTACCTTCTTTAATTTCTTTTTTCAGATTTCTATAGTTTTCAATGTGAAATTTTCATATTTTTGCCTAGGTTAATTCCAATGTATTTATTTTTCTTAATGATATTGAGAATGATATTGTTTCCTAATATTTTTCTGGTGAATTCATTATTAATGTACATGAACATAATGATTCTTTTGTATTAATTTAAATCTGGCCTTATTGATGAAATTGGTTATTAATTCTAGAATTCCTTTTGGTGGAATTTCTTGGGTCTTCTACATAAAGAATCATGTTTTCTGCAAATAATGATAATTTGAGTTTTTCCTTTTCTATACATACCCTTTTTTAATTTCTTATTTTGCTTGATCACTTTGACTAATATTTCAAGTACTATGTCAAACAGGCATGTAATGCACAAATATCTTGTTCCTGACTTTAGAAGGAAAGCTTTCAACTTCTCCCCACTTAATTTGATGGCCATTTATTTGTTATAAATGACTTTTATCTGATTAAGTTAAGATCAAGGCCCTTATGTGTATTTTTAGAGGTTTTTTTTTATCATGAATGAGTGTTGGATTTTGTCAAAAGATTTTTTTGTATTTATATGATCAAATGACTTTTGTGCTTGCTTCTATGTGGCTTATTACATTTAATGATTTCTGTATGTTGAGTTGCATCAGAGGGATATAAGGATGGTTGAAGTAACATTTGTCATGCAGAAAGATTAAATGCTGGAGGAGCAATTTAAATACTTCAGCAAAATAATTTGTCATTTTACAAGAAAATTGTAAATAGGGGACAAAGTAAAACTAAATAGCCTATAATATAGCACATTGTTTCAGCTAGAGCACGTAATTATATACTAATTATATCAAATTTGGCAATTGCTTTATATAATATAGCATTAAAGTAAAAACTGTCAATAATGTTCTATTCTGAAAAATAAATTTGTATGTGATTTTGTCATGCAAAAATTAAAAGTTATATGCACCCCAGCTGCCCTGTTGCCATTAGACAATATAACCTTGTAGGACCACTATTTTATAGACAACATTTCACCAAATATACATTTTTATGAAAGATAAGACGCATTAAAAATACTTAGCTTTGGTTGTCTCTTAACTTAATTTTAAGAATAGCAGTACTGCAAAATTTATTTGAAGATCAGAAGATATGAATAGAAATTTTTCTTACCAAGTATAAACTTCCACTGTGATAGAGCACCATGTTCCTGTCTTAATGAAGTTATTTACATTTCAATAAAATATTTTGTTTTTAATAATGCTTCTATATGTGTGTGGCTGTGCTTATTTTTATTTCATACTCAAAATACTAGTGGTACAGAGAAATGACAACTGCAATGTGTGAGTCTATCATATGAAATTCCCAGTAAAAGCAAACATTGGGAGTCATAAAGAAGACTAATGGGTGCTTGAGACCTTTGGTTGGAAGAGGAAATGAAAATAAACAGAAATTAGGAAATATTTTAGTGTGAGTAAAATAGTCTAATTCTGAATTATGCTAATGCTAATTCCATTCATTGCTAATATGTTTAAAATAGTTGACTTTCATGATAGTTATATTTCAAATATGTTTTTTTAAAAATGGAAAAGACAGTTGATTATGTCTCAAACTAACATAATTTGATAAGTAAGTTTCCTATAAAAATATATTTTTAAAAGTTACTATTTAATCTTTTTTAACTTATAATGAGGTACATGGTATGTTAAAAACTAAAATGTTTTCCCAAATTATCTCCCCAGTAAAATAATTTAGGTGTTTAAAAGGTTTTAGTGATATGATGACAATTTTTCAGGTATGCCATATTTATATTTTATAATCATACATCTCACCATATACTCTATCAACTGCTAAGTGTTCTATCATGTTGGCAGAGTAAACCAATTTTCTATTAAAAAAACATTTAATTTTTTTGCCCTAATAACTGAAATAGTTGTGGTTAGTTATCTATTGCTGCATAGGAAGTACAATTTAAGAGTAAGTGGTTTTCTTTTCAAGGTTTCAGAGGTCTCAGTTCACAGTCAGCTGTTCACTTGTGGGTCTGAGGTGAGGCAGAAGCTCATCATGGAAGGGCCTAGTGAAGGAAAACTTTCCTCTCAGTGGCCAAGGAGGGGAAAAGGGGAGGTAAGAGGAGGGAAGGAGGAAGAGAGAGACAGAGGGAGATCCTTACCTTCCATTTTGTTCCATCCAAGCCACTATTTCATTGGATGTTGCTATCTATATTAAGGGTCATGAATGTCTTCCAATCAAGTAGAAAATAAAGATTAACCATCTTATCTTTAATTAAGATATTTTTGATTATAGTTATTCCAACTCTTAAATACTTTTGATATATTTTCAATTGTTTGACATGTGGAAGAAGTTCATACTTCTAATATAATACATTTTGGTTTTTGACATATTTATTTTATCTTTGCTACTGGGTTCAAAATATTTTCTTTTATATGATTTATTTTCTGTTTAGTAATTGTTAACTATTATTGCTCCATAATTATTTTCATAGCTGTTTTTATTGTGTGCTGATCTAGATCATGCTTAAAAATTTTTGACTGTGTTTTTAGATATTATGAAATTTTATAAGAAATATTTGGGAGCTCTAGTGGTGCTTATACAGAAAATATTTAAATATACTTTGTGTGGCTCTTTTATTGATACTGCAGTACCTTTTTATTAGTAAAGGAAAGTATTTCTTAAACTAATTTTTTTATTTAAGTATTCCCTCTATACAAGTATCCATTCCCTTCCTCCATTACCTTTTTATCCATCTGAAAATTTTCTCTTACAAATTCTTTTGTCATGATTCTTCCAATCCTAGCTCAGTAATTTTTTTGTGTGCCACATACTGTTTCATTTTACTTTATAAATATGACTTTATGATGTATATTTAATTATATTTTTACATTTAATATTTTTCAAACAGAATATCTTAATTTTTCTGCACTAAAACCTCATTATCTAAATGATAAATAAGCTCCAAGGTCTTTGTTATTCAGTAGGGCTAATTTTATCTTCAGGAAGGCTGTTCTTTACAATTTCTCAACATTCAAATCCATCAGAAATCTTGTAACTATTATTGGGAGCGTGTGCTGTCCAAATTTTTTACAGAAAAAAAATGCAAGATAGTCAGAAAAATATCAGCCCTAAGTATCACATTGTTTCATACTCATTCACGTTTTCTTGGATTTCACAGTCACACTGCCCTTATGCGACACTAGTGTCATCAATATTTTGTGTGTTCTGCAGAGGAGAAAAATGGAACCTTGATAAATGTTCCCAGTGGCTCCCACAATCCAGCTTTGAAGCAGCGAATGCTTTGTCCATTTTTTCTTTTCTTCACAAATTATATTCAGGTATCATGAGAGAAAATAACACAAAGTTGAACTCAATTTGTGGTACTGAGCTGAAACTGCAGTGTAAAGAACTCATAAACTTATTAAAAAAAGAACTATATACCTCACAGCCAGTAATATTCAATACACAATAAAAAAGGGAAAGTGCAAAATGAAATAAATATTTCTATTTCAATACATGAAAAAATAGATGAAGAGTTAAGTAATCAGCCCCAAGATGTGAAATCGGGGATGGAAAATGTGGAGGAGAGCCCTTACATTAGTGGTAGAATGACCTTTGTTCATTTTTCACCGTCACTATTCCCTCCATCATGTACTAAAACAATTTTTCATTGTTTGTTTTATATGATTTATACCTATATTTGAAGAGATTTTTCTCAACTTTAAGAACTACAAAGATTTGTCAACTTTGCTCTTATTCAATTAAGACAGAGAGTTCAAAGAAGTTTTTTATAATTACTATATTATGGAAAGTTTCCTTTCAAGAGAAAATTTGAGAAAATTTTCCTAAGATTCTGAATATCCACTATTCACATTTAACTATGTATGTTTCTATTTTTTTCCATTTATCTATCCATCTTTCCTCCAATTAATTGATCTTACTTAAAAATATTTCAAATTAACATAATTGTCATTACATGTCTTCATAAGTACCAGAATGCATGTCAGGTGATTGAGCTAAAATATCATTTCAATTTTTCCATAGAATGTATATATTACTGGTATGAGTTTTGACAAGTATGTATACTTCCATTATCGAAAGTCCTTATAGAATATCATCGCTACAGGAAATCGGGTGTTATAATTTAAGTCCATCTCAGTCAGATGTTATAGAAACAGTCACTGTTCTGACTTTTTCCATTACACACCAATTTTATGTGCTTTATAAATTTATATCAAACTATAATCCTTTATTCTTTTGTGCAAAAATCTTCATTTTGAAAAAATTGATTGTGGGTGTTTTTATTTCACAGTGTTGGGAATTGAACTCACAGTCTCCTTGGGCCTTCTGGTCAAGTGTACTACTACTGATCTGTACCTCTACCATACTTTACATTTGCATGCCATTGCATGTATTGTTACTCTGTTCCCCTTGTGTGAATAATGTGCTAGTAGATAAATACACATATACACATTTTTAGTTTATTAGTGAATAGCTTTATAATAGTTCCATTTTGTTCATTATGAATATATATATATATATACATATATATATATATATATATATATATATACATATATGTTTGAATAAATCTTTGTATATAGGAGTTGAATTACTGAGGGATAAAGTAAGGATAGATGATAGATACCAGTAGATAGGTAGATTTCTATTTAGTTGTGATTTGATTTGAATAATTTTCTTAGGGAGCTTTGTGCATTGTAATTTTTCTCCAAGAGATCGTACTAATTTATATTCTAGCTGACACTATCAGACATACGGTTGTGTCAATTGCCAATATTGAGTACTGCTGATCTCTTTAACTTAAGGGAATCAGGGATCTGTAGTGTGATTTCAAGGATAATGTCAAGGCTTAAACAGTCTCAGGACATTTTTTACAGGCTCATAGTTTTTGTTTGTGTTTTTATTTTTAACAGGGAATTACTATGACATGTAATCTGTTTTCTTAATTGGATTCTAGTATAATCCACATTCCAATAATCACTGGTACACTTTACTTAAAGTCACAGTTTTTATTTCAGCTTTATTTGACTTTTAACCTTACATCTCTATATTGAGGTATTCATTCTTGAGGCAAGGAATAGTACTTATCTGGGTTTTACTAATGTGTAATTTTATTCAAATGAATTAGTTTTATTACTGAAACCCTTAGCATGATATTTACTAATGCAATATAAAGAACAGAAAATTTAGCATGGATTTGGTTGCTTAATATTTTTTTCAGTCATACTAAAAGTGTTTTAGTTCCACAAAATTTGCCTCTTCAGATTTTGCTTCAAAAAATTTTTTGTAGTGTGATCTCTTCCTCTGAATTTTTGTGTGATGAGTATCATTCCAATAATATTCCAGTTTTATTAATTAATTAGATCAATATATGTCTGTTATGGTCAGGGTTTGAAAGAGAATAGACTTAATATTGGATGCAAAATTTCTAGCATTTTATAATATTTTCCTGAAAAGCCACATGTAAAAGAGTGAAAGACATTTGTCCAAAAACTAGAGACCCTGGTAAAAACCTCAAAGATATAGGGGTAGGTAGAGAATTCATGAACAAGAATCAAACTGCACAGGAAATACTTCCAGAATCAATAACTGGGAGCATATCTTATTAAAGAGTTTCTGCATGTCGAAAGAGACTTCCAGCAGTATGAAAAGAAAACCCATGATTTGTGAAAAAATCTTAATGGAATGTCCCTCAGATGAAGGACTTCTTTCTAGAACTTATAAAAAATTTAAAAAATCAGATCCTCGAAATTCAAAGACCCAATCCAAAATTGGGCATCTGAAATGAATACACAGTTCTCAGATGAAATACAAATGGCAAATAAATATATGAAAAAATGTTCATCATCATTAGCCATGAGAGAAATGCAAATTAAAACCTCACTGAGATTCCATCTCACCCCAGAAAGAATGGACAGGATAGAAAAAACTACCAACAACAAGTGCTGGAGAGGCTGTGGGGAAAAAGGAACACTTCTGCACTGTTGGTGGGAGTGTAGACTGGTGCAACCACTGTGGAGGTCAATCTGGAGATTCCTCAAAAAGCTGGCTTTGGAGGTCCCATTTGACCCAGCTAACCCACTTCTAGGCATATTCCCAAAAGATCTGAAAACATCATACCACAGTGATATATGTGCACCCATGTTTATAGCAGCACAATTTGTAATAGCCATATCTTGGAAACAACCTAAGTGCCCATCAACTGAGGAATGGATAAAAAGTTGTGGCATTGTTATACAATGGAGTACTACTCAGCTATAAAGAATGACTACACTGAGATATTTATAAGTAAATGGACACAACTTGAGGCCATACTCATAAGCGAAACAAATCAGACTCACATGTGTAAATACTGTATAGTCTCCCTAGTATGAGAGTTGATAAGAGTATATAAGATATTATGGTAAGCATGAGGCCCCATCTCATAGCTTTGAAGTCTTTCAATATTTTCATTCATCATTGGAATGGTTTTATTCTGTTTTGTTTGACTATCATGCATGATGGTATGAACAGCTGCTTTGAAGAAAACAAAACTTTATGACAGCTATTGCTGATTTAATATCACCCTTCTTAGAAGTCCTACCATACTTCTATTCTTCTACTACCATTGGTTCTACCTATCACATTGTGTCTTACTGTGATTTGAATATGTGTCATAGTATAAACAAAATTTTTTATTGAAAATGTGATATTATAGTACCCATTGATCATTATCTGTTATTTGGTTCAGAATGCCCTGTAATCCTTTCACTCTTTGAATGGTTTTATACTATTGTGTTATGTTTGATACTATTGTGTTTGAAACTATGCTCAACTATAGCAGAGAAATAGATATTGTGATAGCTACTCTTAATGTCTGGTTGTTTTAATGTAAAGTACTGTGTTGCCTATGTTGTCCTGTTCTGATCTGTTCTGTTCTGCCCTCTTTTGTTTTATTCTCTTTAAAATAAAATTAAAAAAAAATACTAGAGACCTAAAGATTCCAGGGAGTGCCTGATTCCATAGCTATGTCCTGCAGGAATGCAACGGAAGTTCTAGACCCCTGACAATGTCCTCCATGAGTACATCTGGAGGCTTAGAGCCCATGGCAATATCTCATACAAGTCTGTATCAAAGATCTGCTCCTGGAAGGTCCAAAGGCAGCAGTAAAAGCTAGAAAAGTCTATGCCAGCGGGGTGAATGATCTGTGGCAGGAGGCTGAGGGATCTGTACTGGAACCAGGAAGTGACACTCCAGGTAAGAACCAGAGCTTCCCCCAAAAGAACCATAGCCATCCTTAGGAACAGGGAGGAACTGGAGCTCCTCCAGCGGTGAGAACAGCAGAGTTTCTATGAGGAAATCCAGCATGACAAGCTCCTCCATGAGGACTAGCAGCACACCATCTTGCCCTCCAGTTCCTTTTACGCTGTGGGTAACAGTTCTCACGTGGGCCTCCCACACCAGAACCACACTGATTCACTTCAACTGGGTGTTACAAGTGGCCCATTAGTTAATAGGAACAAACACTCTTTGTTGATGCTAGATGCTATAAGGGCAGATCTGCACCATAGAATCACATCTTGCCAAAGACGTTTTACTGAGAATTTGAGACTTCTTTAGTGACTCTGTAACTGAAGAGAGCATTTGGGGTATGAAAAACATGAAAAATAATGGATTAAGGTGTTTTAAAGAAAGCTCCAAAAAATCATCTGAAATGATCACTAAATATCTTTCCTTTGGTTACTCACATAGGAGCTAGCACATAATAGCACCCCAAAGTTCTCATTCCGTTAAAGTTATTAACTTGCCATTAGAGTAAAAAATAATAATTTCCTTACTGATTTCATACAACTGGTATCTAATTACATATGTATGTCTTGTACAAGTATTTCATTAAAATGTCATTGTTTAATGACAAAGAACATGAAGAGGCATTCACAGTGACCAGGGAAGATTAATTTAACTTTTGATGGTAACCTAGTATTGGAAGATACATATATTATTATTTTGGAAGTGATTATTCACAAACTAAGGAAACTATATTAAAATAATTTGTAGCACATAAAGCTTAACATCAATCAGGTATTTAGAAATGAGACAGGTCTTTAAATGTGCTTGACACTTTCCTTTAAAAACAGTTACCTCTACTTTGTAGACAAAAAGAAGCCAAAATGAAATTTCTTGAAGCATAAGAAATTGAAAAATCATTAATGAAGCTTTCACTATTCACACCTTGTCTTTTCTGAACTGAAAGCTAGTCTCATTCAAAAAGCTGTTAGGGTCATTTTGGAAATGACTTGTATTTGTTGCTAGTGGTATTACTTTTTATCTGTTTATGAACTCTTCTAAGTGTGAAAGGATGGAGCATCATATGAGTTTTGATTATACTTTCAACTTATGTATGTGGCCCTGTAACTTTCATTGTTCCAAACTTGGATGTTTGTCATATTTGGTCCATAAAGTCTTCAGTAAATAAATGGTGCTTATCTAACATTTGGTGACCAAGGTTTTACCTTTTAATGATCACATTTTGGGGAGTAGCTTCATGTATTCTCACAATAAAAAATCAAGGCTTGAGTGTGAGAATTTAACAAACCATGTTTAATGCTATTTGAGATTCCAAAAAGTTGTCACAGAGGGAGAAATAAAATGGTAAATTATAAGTAGACCAGCCCTTGCAGGGACTGAACTTCAAAATTTGTCTCTCATTTTGGATTAAATGCCCCTCATGTTCCAGGGCACTAACAATAGAAAATACAGAAGCAGACTCCTACAGAGAGACACTGGGCTTTGGGTAAGGGGAGGGGCTGAGTGTGATGCTGAATATTGTGATCCCAGCTACTCAGGAGCTTGGGATGGGAGGACAGTGAGCTCAAGTCTAGCCAGAGCAACTTGGCAAGATCCTGTGTCCATTTTTAAAGAAATAATTATCAAATAAAAGTGCTGGCAATGTGGTTTAGTGGTGGCAGGCTCACAAGCATGCATCAAGACTTGGATTTGATCCCTAGTTTTGGAAGGAAAAAAAGTCTCCCTGGTGTCACTGAAGAAATGGAAAAATAATGCTATTTAAATAAATGAATATGTGTGTGGAATTTAAATAATTTAAATAATTGAATACATGTGTAGAATAACTAAAAATTGATACTAATGTCACACTTTAAGCAAAAAGCGCATTTCAGATAAATCCCAGCTATAAAAACACTTTAAGAAAAAAAGATCTCCATGACTTCATGGTTTGGCAATGTAGAATAACATTATTTCCCTTGTTTTTCCCTCTCTCTGCAGTGCTAGGAATTGCACTCAGGCCCTTACATAGCCCTGCATCCACAGGTGTTTTAAAATGATTTGTTTTTATATTGTGAAGCAGGGTCCTGCTGAATTGCTAATTTACAAAGGCTGGGCAGAAAATGATGCTCTTTCAGATTCAGCTTCTTAGAGTACTGGGATGGCAGGCATGGACCACCAAATCCAGCTATTTACTTAGTTTTTTTTTTAATTTTATTAGATTTTCATTATGTTTGCAGTATTCAATGATTATATTCATTGTAGGGAATTGGCACTTGGACATAACACATATCAATTCTTCTTTTCACCTTCCACTGATTTTTGTTTTGGCAGCATCAGATTCATTTATCTATCTTACATGTTTTATAAACTTAATTATTATGTACACAGAATAACAAGAAAAAGCCTATAAAATGCATAAGACAGTGGTAGAAATAGGTACATTTTTTGCTTTTAAACAATCAAGTATTTATTGAATTGATAAAATTAAGAAAATCTGCTCAACAAAATATATAAGAAATGAGTGAAAAAAGTTCCTACATTGGCAAAAAATATGCACATACCTAGCTATGTACGTGCATACCTTCTAAACTAAGAAACAAACAAATTGAAATTTGGCAAATGCTTTACAAGTAAGGTATTTCAAATGACAAGTATAGGAAAAACTTGTCAAGTTTTTAAAATCCATGAAAATAGTAATGGTCAGAGATATCAGCTGTCATTTTTCATACATCATAATGGTAAAAGGAAAAATAACGTTGAGCATTATGATAATGAAATGAGTCCAAAATCCAAGGAAATACTTGAGGATTTCTAATGATCCTTCTCGGTGCAGATCACAGCAATGCTCTGTCCTGGAAACTCTAGCAGATTTATTTCCCCAGCATCCTCAGTTCAGGAAGACTTTTGGCCTTTGCTAGAGGACCTTCCCCTGGTTAGGAGACCTGTAGCATTTCAAAGGCGTCAAGCCAAGGAAAATGTAGTGTTTCACTCATTTTTGCCAGTCACAGAACTTTGCACTTACATTCCTAATCTCCAGTAATTCTTACCCATTGTTTCATAAATTGAAATTTTAAAAATGTGTTCTAGGAGGGATGTCAACAAGATGGCAGACTGGTAGGTAGCAGGAGAGAGACCCTTTCTGAGAGAGACAGCTCAAATGCCAGAATAAAAAACCCTGGAGAGACCCAAACAGATAGAGATGGACTCTCACAACCCAGGAAAAAACTAAAGTGCAAAAAACCGCTCGAATATGAGGTCCTGGGACTACCATCAGAGAAGCTAAGATCAGTGAGCATGGTGCCCTCCTCGAGCCACCTGAATTCCTGCCCAACCTGAACAAGCGATCCGCACTGAAGTGACTGGCTTGAGCCGCCGGAGCGCAGAGCTGAACAACCCTGCATCCAGCTCGCCCGGACCGGCCCTGCACTCGACCCACCCAGAGGCACTGTGAATTCCCATGGCAGCCACGCTGAAGTCAGAGGTCAGGGAGTCCTGCAGTTCTCGGGGACAGGCATCAACACACGGTGAGTGTTGGGAATAAGACCCTCCCACGGGAAAAGGGAAACCGACTGGACTCTCGACATATTGGATTTGGGCAGGACAGCCCTAACTCCATAAGGAAGTGGCTTCAGCTGGTTGCTCCCCTTGCCGAGCGGATTGGTGGAATCTGCTTGGATTAGGCAGCACCCCTGGTGGGGAGCCAGTGAGTCGCTACAATAATACTTCCCTGAGATCAGTGCACGCTGACGCAGTGAAGGCCTGCAAAGGTTGACTGGCCCGGAAGGGAGGAGCTAGCACGCACTGCCCGTGGGTGAACTCTAATCTCTGATAACCTATTGAAGAGGGCTAAAGCTCCTAGCCTGCACCCTCTAGAGGAGCCTTAACCAACAAGAAAAGGGTCTGTGCATTACACTGTACACTTGTATGGAAGGAACCAAAAACATGACCAAAGGGAGAAATAAGAAACAACTCCCAGCCCCCAAATCTGAGAACATTGATCCAGAAGAGGTAAATACAAAAGAGATTGAGGGCAGCAATAATGCAATATCAAACACAGCATTAGCGGACATAAAGAGATATCTTCAGGACCTTGTAAGCAGGACCAAAACTAAATATTAATTCAAATTAAACAAGAGATAAGTAGATTAATAAAAGAAGGGCTGGGTACATCTCAAGAAGGCACAGACAGAAGAATGGAGGAACAAAATGGAGAGAAAAATTTGATGAAGAATTCAGGAAAAACCTGGAATTCATGAAGCAGATTCAAAGAGATTATAAGGAAACTAAAGACTCCATAAAAGCTGGCAAAACTGCTTGAAAGAAACCAAAGACAGACTATCAAAAACTGAACACAGTGTGGCAATGTGGGGTCATGAAAGGGAAGATCCCTTAAAAATAAGAAGGGAATAGGCAGTAAGGATATGAAGACTGGAAGATGACAAGAGGATCTATAACTTAAGAATAAAGTATGTGAATGAAGAAGCAGGAATCAAACCAGAGGAATTACAAAGGCTATTCACGCAATTATTAAGGAAAAGTTCCCAAGGATAGAAAAAAGAAATGATATGCAGAGGTATGAAGCATACAGAACTCCAGCCACCTACAAACCAAACAGAGCTACACCCAGACACATGATAATCAAAATCCCAGAAATTCAATATAAGAACAGAATATTAAAAGCCATCAGAAAAAAGAAACAGATCACCTATAAAGGAAAACCCATCAAAATCATGGCAGACTTCTCAACACAGACCATCAGGTCAAGAAGAGCTTGGAGTAATGTAATTCAAGCACTGAAGGAGAGCAATCTCCAGCCCAGATTGATGTATCCTGCAAAACTCTCTCTAGAAATTAATGGAGAAACAAGATGCTTCAATGACAAAGAGGAACTAGGAGAATTTGTGACCACCAATCCAACCCCCCCCAAAAAAAATACTCAAGGACATTCTAGGGAGAGAGAACAAGAATATGAGCATTTCAGGAACAGTGGCAGAGAGGCCTCAGTGAACGAGGCAGACAGTGGAGTGGAAGAGAAAAATAGACTATCAATGGCAGAAAAATAGAATAGCAGAAATGAGGCAGAGAAGATTGTCTATAATCTCTAGTATAGAGGGCCTCGAAATAGTAACAAAGAGAAACACAGGCAGAGTAGATCAGGAGATAGGGTCCATTGAACTGTTCTATATAGGGAGGCAGTGGGACCCAAAACAAGCAGTGTACCCCATGGGAGTGAAAGGGGAGGAATTGTCTAAAAAATGAAGGCAGAGGATTATGTTAATGGGGTAACAAGATTTAAAATTTACATTATTCTCACCACTCTGCTTGGATGGATTATGTGCTGTTCCAGTTTGTCTACTTACACTAGACTTGAGGGCATGGTCAGCTATCCCAAAAATAAGAGGCCATATTATGGTAATCATCCCTAATTTTCCTATCAACTTAATCTGAAGCCCTTTATAACTTACACTGTCTTATTATGACTGATATTATTTGAATCTGGTTTGTTAGATTGCTACTTTGTATTGACTGATTTTATTTAAATTTGTTATGATGGATAGCATCAAGTCTAAGTGTATAGGCAACTACACTGAAGATGACAAGATTCACTAAGATACCCACTCTGGTTTGATTATTACTTGCTTTTAAAGTCTTATAATATCTCCAATGCTTCATTTTTATTAATGTTGTTATACACTGCTGAGACACCATGGTAACCATTGTAGATCACCTTGTATTGTGGTTTTATGTGACTTTTCTGCCTCATGCTTTTCTAGGAATTGTTTTGTTTTATCTTGCTTTGTTTTGTTTTTCCTGCTCATACAGAAATGATAGATATACGTGTAGAGACTCATGCATGTGTAGAGCTTATAAACAGTTCATGAGAACCAACCATGTAACACATGTTGAAATGAACAACTACATTTAAGAAAAAGAGACATTACAATACCCAGTGCTGATTCCATAATGTCATGATGTGAAGTACAGCAAAACTATCACTTTTTATTCAAAGTGATCTTAGCTTGCTTTGCCTTGTTTAAGTTCAACACACATTAAGGTATAGACAGCTGTTTTGAGGAGAATGAGAGACACTATGACAGCCATTCTTGGCTTCCCTAATGTCTGGTCTTGAAGACCTGAAATGCCCTCCTCATCCTGCTCAGATCAATTCCATACAAGGTTGTTTCATGTGAATTCCCTATATGTGACAATATTGACAACTATTTGGAAGAAAACAAGAGTCAATATGATAGAGAGTGAATATCACCGATTGTCTACTTTTGAAATTTTTGTCTCTTATATTGCTTTCTTGTGACCTGCTTTGCGCTGTTTTGTTGTGTTTAATTCTACCCTTTTGATATAATTGCATGTATATTTGCATGGGTCAGATGGATGACCATATTGCTGTTTTTGTCAGATTGTGGAGCAGAACTGTTGACAGTCTCACTGTTTGAATCTCTACTTTACATGTTTTAACTTTGTAAATTGAACAACTATTTCCAAGAAGTCAGTATGTAATTTGTCAAGCATTAATTTTTTTTAGGTTTTTTTTGTTGTTCTTTTCCTTTTTCCCTTTGAATACTGTATTGTTGCTACTCTTTATTCTCTTTTGTTTTGTTTTGTTTCTCTTTAAATAAAATTATTTTAAAAAAATGTATTCTAACCATAGAAAAAATCTGGCCATTCAAGAAATATCACTAATTTTTAAACTATTTTTTTTTGGAAAGTTAAAGCAAACATCTGTTATGCCAAATTAGAGGGAGAAAAAATTCCAGACTTTTCATTTCATATGTTGTCTTTCACTGCTTTCCAATATCTGATAACTTTAACTTTTAGTTAAGAAATTGAAATATGTTTGCCATCATCTTCATCATTGCTAACATCTTACTCGTGGAAATAAGCACTGTATAATTTCACTTTAGAGACCTAAACCATCACAATCTGTAGAGATAACTCTTGTTGGAATTTGAGAACTGTTGTAAAAATTCATATTGTTCTTTGAAATTTTACCTCATGTATCACCAAAAATGATGGAGAACTCTATTAATGATTGAGTCACTGCTGCTATGCATTTCATACTTTTGTAATAATAATTTATCAAATAAAGAAGACTGGAAATGGTTCAATGCACAGGCAACTGAGGTATTTTTTCCAATCATCGTGTCACTGTACAGTCACACTTGGTTAGACCATACCAGTATGTTTTCTTCACTTCTCTTGTTAATTTGATGTGACTCCTGACGTGGAGGCCAGGAAACATTACCACATTCTTTACCCATCTTCTCTTTTGATGTGATATTCTGTATAAATGACCCAAAGCTGGGCAATGTTAGCAAACTTATGAGACACAAAGTTAATCTTCAAATAGAAAAGCATGAAATGCCCTTGATGTTCTGAAATAGACAAACCAAAGGCAAGAACAGATGATTGAAGAAACACAGAAAACTGAAATAAGTGTTCAGGAGTACTGTTTGCGTTTTTATAAAAGATGATTTGTGTCTATTTAGTTGGTTATGATGTTATATTTTCAGTCTTTACCATTTAGAATTACAATATGACTTTTATGAGCCATGTGATGTGATAGTATATAATTGACCTTAAAATACACAACAAAGCAGGCATTTGAAGTTATAAAATAAAAGCAGACAAAATTATTTTAATTTCTATCATCTCTGTGAGAACAAACCATATTACTCTTTATTCTTTGAATATCCCTTGAGTTGTTCAGTATTTCATTTTTATACATTTAGAAAATTTTAAAATACTGTATTTCTATTATTAGTACTCTAAAGGGTTCATGTAATTAAGAAGTAATAATTTCTTATTCAAGTTTCTACAATATACATTACTTTTTGCCTCTTTTTAAAAATTCCACATAAAATATAAATTTCTTAAATAAGAGATTTGTTGGAAAATAATTTAATGCATAGATTTACACCAACCATAAATAAAAAGATAGAAACTCTTAAGGTCTGGTACTTGAAGATCTTTGACTCTAAAACATATTTTTTGCACATAAACATATATCTATCTTACAGGTATGGTATCTATTATTTTAGATGTATGGCAAATAGTGACTTAAAATGAGAGACAAGCAAGTTTGAAAATAAACGTGTATATCAGTATAAAAAATATTTCTTTCATAAGTATATGAACATTTATCTGGTCTTTTTTTTTTTTTACAATCAAGGCAGGAGTATGTGTCTTACAAAACAGAAAAAAAAAGTAGAAGAAAAGTGTGCCATATCCAAGATCCTGATAACCACAATGGATATGAACATCATAGTTCATAAACACGAGCTAAATTTAATATATTAACAAAAATTAGAAGAAGCAATGAGAAACTAGAGAAGGAAGAAGCAAAGAAAAGGGAAGGACAAGGGTATTAAAAATGAAACAAGCTTTATTATGTACATGTATCCACTCACTAACATAATTGTAAAATTCATGTACTACAAGCAGGTATTAATAAAAAAATTATAAAAATATACACACTGTGTCATAGTGAATTTCTATGTAACTCAGTCTACATAATTGACTATCCTGTGTTCTTGAAGAACTTCATAATATCTTGCAGATGTTTGCTATATATTTCAAGTCTTAGTCACCCAAAAGCAACCTGAAAGCTACCATTTGATTCTCTTTTCAAAATGAAACAAAATGCAAATCACTTTCCTACTGATAAATCTATCAAACCAATCAGCTTTCCTATAGATGATAAAATTTATGTATATATATATATATATATATATATATATATATATATATATATACACACACACACATATTAGTATGCACGTGAAAATTTTTACCCCATAAGTCATAAACATACATAGACAGCACAGACACACATGCACACGCATATAAGCAAATGATAAAGTTAAATCTACACTCTGTATACATGTAAATTAAGACAAATAGGTTATATACCTAACAGTGTAATTTAGAAAACCATATTAAAAGGTGTGACCTTATACTAAGTGGATATTTCAACAACACAAATAATATTGTTCACTAAAAATAAAAAAGCCATAAGACTATTAATTGACAGATGCCTGACAGAAAAAATGATAATTCCAAAACTTGAGGAAAATATTTTCAAGTCAAATATTTGATAGCAACAAGAACAGAGGACATTCAAAATCTAATGATAATAGAATAATATACAAATATACAAATGTCTTAAGTTTTTTGTTACAATTGTGTTTTTCAGGATTTGTTGATTTCTGAATTTTCTTACATAAATTTTATATTGTATATTTTATATCTTATTCTGAAACAGAAGATACCGTTTAATGAATATAAATTTTACCCCTTTGTAAACTACATTAGTAAATAGTAGATTAGTATCAACTCTGGAGCAGCCCTCTGAGTGTTTTCTGGTCCTCATGGCACCTTTCCTACGCGGAGAACACTAGTTTCTAAACATCTGTGATAATTAGTTTCCTCATCCTCATTCGAGTTTTACATTTTATGATTACACTTCTAAGATGTATAATTTTCCTGCTTTAAAATTGTGTAAATATAAATTACATTATTCCTTTTCCCTAAATATTATGTGAGACAAATCTATGTTATTGCTTGTTACAGTAATTTCTTTATTCTTCATATCCATAGAATGACTTCTTGAAAGGCATAGTAATTTAAATAGATTTTTTTCATTTTTAATGTTTTAATACGCATATTGCTTGTATGTTACTGAGCTTTTACAGACACATGGATGCTTTTTTTTTGTGGTGCTGGGGATCGAACTCACGACCCTGCGTTTGCCAAGCAGGCACTTAGCACAGCTGAGATACCCTGCCTCCCCACCTTGCTTCTATTTTGCACATATGGTATCTTTCAAAATCATGCGCTGGTCTTACAATGTCCAACGTCCTTTAATTTCAGCTTCTCAGAAAATAATGCTGCCACTAACAATTTTTGGCTTTGCATTTGCCTAAAATGTAAGTTCTCTGTTCCTTACACACAGCTTTGCAGTACCTGTGTTTTCTTTTTCCTTTTTTGGTGCCCTCAGTGGAGCCCATGGCCCCCTGCCTGCCCTGGAGGTGCTGTGTTGCTGAGCTACATCCCCAGCCCTACCTTTGTTTTCAGTTTGCTACAAGGAATATGTCATTTTTTTTCAATTAGAACTTCATGACTTACTTTTTTAAAGGCAAGCATTCTATCAAATTATGCACTTTTGTACCAAGTAAATAATAATTTTTATCTATTTCAGATCTCATTTCTTCACAGTCTCATTAAATAATTTACTTTTTCTTCAATATTTTGATTGCTTTATTGGGATCTTTGTATTTTTAATTTTCATGTTACTACAGTGGTCTTTTAGCTACACTAGTTTTTTAGTTCTAAAATTTGACCTTTCCTATTTAAGAAATAATACTAATAAAAGGTTTATTTTCCTTTTTTTTTTTTTTGGTATGGAACATCAAATTTACAGACTTGAGCTTGCCAGACAGCTGTTTACGAGGCTGAGCTAAACCCCCAGCTCCTCATATTTTTTTAACAGTGCATTTAGTTGCATTTTGCTTCCTTATTTTCTTAAAACTTTAACTCTTTGCATATTTGAAAACTTTATTTTTTTGGACCCTGCACTAAGTGATGGGTGTGAAACCCTTCTGTTTCACTCATTAACAGTTCTCCTTCAAAAAATGTATTTTTTTGATGTTGTTCTTGTGAACATTTAGTAGTTGTGACAGTTATTTATTTTTTGCCTCTCAAGTTGAAATTTGCCTCGTTAAAAATTCTGTGAAAATGTGTGTTTTTTGCTAGTAGTCGCTGAACCTTGATCAGTAGAGGGCAGTAAAAGACATTACAAGAGGCCAGAATACTTGCTTCACAATTTTGATGTCTTCTTTAATCAACGTATCTGGCTTTCCCAATACCTAGTGGCTTCATCGGCTCCTTGGGCAACTGTGACATTTAATGCACGTGCTTTTTGATTGGCAAAGGCCTCTTAAACTGCTGATGAAATCCCCACATCATTTTCCTGAGCCATGTTTGGGACATTCTGAAAGGAATCCAGAAATAAAAACCCTTGAAACTTCTACTTGCTTCCAAGACCATCAAAAGCATCACTACACATGTGAGAACTGTAGAAATTAATCCCACCTCAAAAGATTGAAATAAGCAGGCGTGATGATACCTATCACATCTGCATTGCCATTCACCAGTTGGTGGAGTGAATGAGTCAGATACAACTTAAAGAAACACTGTGATCTATAATAAATTTAATCTTTTGTTGACTGAATTCATGGCTGCTTTCCCAAATGAGTCATATTCAGGAAAGAAGAACTGATAGGTTCTAGCATTTGGTGTGAAGCTTTTGACCTAGATAATCTTATTTTCTCTATATTAACTTTTAAGGGCCATCAGTAAGAATTTAATTTAACTAAAAATCCAATTTTTTTTTTACTTCCACAATGTTGCCTCAAAGCTATGTCAATAATATCACTCACCTACCAAATAGAGGTCCCAGAGAGCTCGATTATTTTGTGCTCCCTGTGACATCTTCCTTGCCTCCTGCATTGACTAAACTACTGTAACTGAACCCAATGAGCAGAAAATAACAAATACTTGAGATGTACTAGAAAGATATATGTAAAACAGAGTACGGACACCAACTACCAAAAGCTCAAGAGAAACCACTTTATTGAAGTACTTGAGATTCAGTGCTATGGTGCAAGTTAAGATGCCTCTTTCATGTAGAGAGACAAGTTATTATATCTACTTAAACTACCATAAAATGAGAGAGGACTATATTGGACATAGAAGGAACACCTAAATATTAGAGTTTCCAGTGAGACTAGATCAACAAAAACCTTTACAGCAATTTCAGGCTACAGTACAAGTTCTAACTCTGGAGATTTGTGATCCACTAGTTCCAGGGGTATTTGAAGTCTCTTTGGGAAATGCAAATGTTGTATGGAAACTTTGGCTGAATCACATAAGAATAGAATGAGATCAAAGAAGGAGGCAGGTATATTCCTTGCTCTATCAACCAATTATGAAATTAATCTTTGCATATTTTGTATGAGTTTTGTGTCAATTTATTTTAAAATGTTACTTTTCATGTCTTATTCTTTTGATTTCATTTTATACATCATTTACTATAGTATAACTTCAAAGTTTAATCCTTGAATAATATTCTGTGGATGGTGACTGAACTTGAAGGATAATTAGTATAACCAGTGATAAAATAACTCACAATGATATGTCTCCTCAAATTCTGGAAAAGCGGGCTGGGGATTTAGCTCAGTGGCATAAGCGCCTGCCTGGCAAGCGCGAGGTCATGAGTTCGAGCCCCAGTACCACAAAAAAAAAAAAAATTCTGGAAAAGCAGGAGAGCTTTTTCATTTGTAAAAAATGATAGCTCTGTATCAAAAAGCAATTTAGAGTTATTGTTTGATGGACCAGAATTACCAATGTTTAGGAAAGGTGTTAAGAGCCAAACAGTTAAATGAATACTTGCGTTAGTTACTAATTGCAATAGTTTTCCATCACCCAGAGTTATTTTTCCTGTGTTTTTGTTTCCTGTAGTTTCAGCAAACCATGCTTAATCAAGATATAAAAACACGAAATGGAAAACTCCAGGAATAAATTCTTCTTAAGTTTTAAATTGTATGCCATTTTTGCCAGACTAGCAAGCTAGAGTTTTTCTGTTCCATCCTACTCCACGTATGAACCATCCATTCGATTGAAACCTTCTCAGCGCTCTACCTGCCTTACTCACTTAGTAGCCACTTCAGTTTTAGACTGACTCCCATAGTACTGCAGTGCTTATGTTCAACTTACCCTCATTCTACTTAATAATTACAATGAAGTGAAAGAGCAGTGATACTGTTAATGTGGACATAGCAAAGAAAAGCCATAATTTTTTTTAAAGTAATAGATCAAAATTCTCAAAAAGAGAGTTACATGTGGAGATTGCAAATATCTACTGTAAATTACATTTATCAATCTCTTACTGTGCCTAGTTTATGAATGGATCTTGATCATAGATTTATAAACATAGAATATAATACAGAATACACAGGATTTGGGGTTGTCCCTGTTTTTTGTCATCCACTGGGCAACATGGATGGGTGATGAATACTCTACTGTCTTTGCTTATATGTTCTCTTAGACATATCTAAGGTTTCAAAAGTATTTTTTTACTAGGTGGCAGAGAAGCCTGCTCAGTATAGATGCTGGAGCACTTTACAAGAGGAATGATTGTCACTTTATTTCTCATGTACCTGCTGTGTAGACTCCCGGAGTATAAACACATCTCCAGGACTTGCTCCTGGTCCTCCTCCAGCCATCAGTGCCTGGCTGCTGCAGTGCATAGAAGCAGGAAGGACTAAGTAGCCGGAAGCTATTTCTTGCATCTCAGTCACATTATGTGGTCTTTGTAGCTTTGTACCTCTTCTTTCTTCAGAGTTCATACCTTTTCCAGAAATAGTCTCTGTGTTATGATCAGCATATTGAGTCGGCGGTTTTTTCCAACACCTCCCCTTGGGTAGCTTTGTAATAAAGTGCATCTGAGGAGACACTATCCCATGTACAATTTTGTCTAGCACTTCAGAGTTAGAATTTCCCACAGGTTGCAGAGGCAAGACTAAATTCTTCCAGCCAACACCACAGTGGCCTCTAAGCATTCAGTTATCAAAGGTTAAGTCTTCTCCTTTGAAAATATCTAGGCCAGGGCATGAAACTCATCTCTATTACTCTGTCTCTGCTCTCTTGCTATACCTTTCACATTTATCTTTGTTTGTTTGTTTTTTTCTTTTTTTTTGTTTTTTTTGTTTGTTTGTTTTTTTGTACTGAGAACTGGGGATGAAACTCACAACTTCACACTTGCCTGGCAGGCACTTATTCCTGCTGAGATAAATCCCCAGCTATCTTTGTTTCTTACCAACAATTCCATCATTATACCAATCCTGTTATGGTGTATACACACACACACACACACACACACACACACACACACACACACACACACATTTATCTACTGTATTAATGTATGTTTATATCGCTCTTCCATTAGAAAAAATTACAATTCGATCCATATTGTTAGTATTTTCATTTCAAATATGTCCCTTCTGTTTCATTAACCTCATTTAAAATTTATGTTACACATTTCGTATTATGTGTCACTAACCCTTCTTTTCCAAGCTAAACTTCAAGATTGTATTTATTAATTTGTTTTATATTGTACTATTTTCTTCAAATGAAGTTTGTACATCATAGAACATTGTCTTGTTTCAGTCTTTCTGTAGTATTTGAGTCTATACTAAATTTTTAATTGCTTGCATTACTACATGCTTGCAGTACATAATGGCTACATGCCCCGTGAGCACTTGTACGTGTACGTAACACATCTTAATTCTTTCCTCATCCCCATCCTGTTTCCTCTTGTGTGCTCTTTCTCTGATGTCCCTCCCATTTTGGAGACACAATCTATCTTTGTCTGCACCTGTTGCTCTGATTGTCTGTTACGCTACTGTTCAGCTTTCCTAAGATGTGTGCATTGCACGGTGGTGCCGATTTGCACACACAGTGAACTCACGAATCCGTGCATCATCAATTCTAGGCACCAGGAACTACTTTCTTCACTACCTTTTCTCCTACGACGTACTAGTTTGTCCCACTCAACTTCTTGTTAGACAATGGAATGTCTACTGGGTAGTGCTTCCCGGAAATCTTCCTCATAAGAAATCTTGCTCAGTGGGAGGGAAGTTCTCCAAGAGCTGTTCAGCACAGCTTTTCCGGAGTGGACTTCTGTAGTTTCTGCAACACCTTTGCTCTGGAGAAGTGAATGGCTCAGACTCAGAAACCAGGTTAGGGGAAAATCACTAGGAAACAGCAAACTCCACACCCTATAAAATAAAGGTTTGTTTTTATACACATGTATATATCTATCTCCAGGAAAAGGCATACAAGTTTTTTTTTTTTACTTTATCTTGATGCATTAATGATATGTCAGTAACTATAAAATTTACCATATTTAATAGTACCTTTGCAATGCTTTAATTACAAAAAGATGTATTTTATCCCCAAATACAGTTTTTTTAATTTTAAAGAGAACAAAACAAACCAAAACAAAATGAACCAGAATAAAGCAAATCAGAACAGAACAATGCAAGCAATACAGGACTTTGAAACAAGACAACAGGAAATCAACAATGGCTATTATAATATCTCTTGTTTTCTTCAATATGGCTGTCCATACCATACACAATATAAACAACTGCATCTCCAGCCTACACTGGCTTCCCACAGCAAGCAAGCCTTGCAAAGGCAGCAGCAGGCACACAGAGGCCCCAGTTAGTTTTTATGTAGTTCCTTAACTCGTGAAATATATTTACTCAGTAGATCAGCAAAATATTCTGTAGTTACAAGTGATTTCAAAATAATTTTATATCATGTATTGTTAGAAAGTGTAGCATATACTTTGAAATTTATTATAGAATATACATATATATGAATAACTGCAATTATATAAATAATTATAGTCATGTGTTGTATAATAGAGGTGTCTATAAAATGATTTAGTACTCCCAAGGAACATAGTAAGAAAAGTGAAAACCTAGAAAGTCATAATAAGTATGTTTAACTAAATCTTACAAAAGAATAATTCACATGTTAAGCTTCTGTGCTTCTGTGCTTTTGCAAGACAGAAATAATATCTTGGAAAGGAAAGTTGAGAATAGACTGGTACACTAAAGAGGGAGGCAAAATAGAAATAAATGTGGTAAAGTAAATTTAAAATTAAAGTTAACAGTGATAAGACATCAGTCAGATCTACATTTTTTCCTAAACATCATTAATTTATCTCTGATTAGACCTTTGCTTTCCTTCAAAATTGGAACGTTTTGAGTCATTCTAAAATAACAAAATGATTTATTACAGTATCAGAATGGGTGTTCTTTTTAGTTGTTTTCTAAAATAAAGTATTTTATTTCTCTCCAAGACTGCTGCATGTGAATTAGAACATCTGGATAATTTATCCAAGTGAAAAATTAGGCACTAAATGAACCATTCAGTGTGTTTATGCTACTTAATGTATAAGAAGCTATAGAAGCAGAACTGCATATATGAATTTAGTAACACAGCCATGATGTTGTCATGAAACTCCTACTCTACAATTAAAATATTTCCTCCCACAGTTAATATTTCTCTGCTAGCCAAAGACTATCTGGGCACAATTTCCATACAAAAATTTAAAGAGAAATGCTGGCATTAATATTTCAGTTAAAGAATATAAATTAAATACTATCTTCAGAAAACTGAAATCATTGTAGTTGAAATACAATAGTTTTCTCTACCAATTGAGGACCTGGTGTTTGCAAAAATGTATTTTTAAATAAGTTATTTTTTTCTCACTGACATTAATATCATAAATGCAACTTTGAAACAGCTAGATAAATAAATATGAAGCAAAACTCATAAAATATGCTATGAAAGTTTTGAATTTTGTCACTACATTGTATTAAGGTCTGTATCCACATAGAAATGGTACATGTATTATTAAATAAAAAATTATTATTATTTGTTATATTTAATGTTGAAAAATTTTTATTTTCTATGAATTAAATATAAATAAAATATAACATTAAATGCTATTTCTGTTAAAGTAGACAATACATACAAAAGGCAAGGGATCTTAATAAATAGACCTGGATTACTAAAAGATTTTTTTTACATTGCCATGACTATAAACTATATTTATCACTTAGTTTTCAAAAATTTGAGACCAAGTTCAAATCACATAATACAAAAAAATAAATATTTTGACAGTCAAATTACAGCTATAGAGAAAGTATGTTTATTTATAAAAATTATGTAAGTGACTATTTCATGGGCGACTATGTAAAGACATGAATTGCTAACCAAACACATGTGAGTGTTATGCTTCTAAAACTGACTTCTCTACTTTATACACAGGAATGTCCCCTTTATCTTTTCATTTAAACTCAGTTGTAGTCACTTTGCTTTGATCTATTCCTGGCAAGTTCCAAAACACTGTGATCTAATAATTGGAATAGTTCTAGAAAAGTACCAGAATATGAGCTGAAATGGTGAAAAGCAGAGTCAGAGAAAGACTAAGTCACTACAGCTAAGAGGATGCAAGCTCCCCATTCCTGCTCTTCTCTTCTCCACACCTCAAACAGTAAACCCATGTGAATGCCAACAGCAAAGCCTCACTTTGCTTTTAGACAAGTAATGTACTCTATCACAGTAATAGGATTTTGAAATCAAATCAGTGTTTACAGATATGAGATGTGATATAAATATACAATGTTAAAATCTTCAAAAGCGCATTACAGTGAATGACACCTTGTCATCAAAATTCCTCAGAATATAACCCCTTGCTTAGAACATATTCATTCTGTCATTCTTACCTTCTCTCAGAAGCACTTCTGGAAGTCTGCATTTGTGTTGTCCTGTCATGGCTGTCTCTATCACCTGAATCAATTCAAAACATTTCTTTTTCTTTTTTTTTTTTTTTTAATTTGGGGGAGAGCCAAAACCCGCACAGTGGCAGTTCCATTGAAGAAGGAAGCTAAGTAAAAGTAAACCTTTACGCTGCTGGTAGTGGGCAACATCATTCACCATTTTTTATCACATCTCATAAAGACTCACACAGAAGGACATCTGTAACTGTTTTAGAACATGGCAAGGAGAATGAAATAAGTGCATTCAAAGTCAGAGGAGCACATGTAGGGAGATTAATGACATTATTGGCTTCTGTATTAAAAACTTCTATTTAAAACCTGTATTTATTGATGAGCTCTTGAATCTCTCAGTATATTTACCTTCATTGAAGTCATAGATTTCATTTGAAATAGTTTGTGTCAATTACAAAATCACCCTAGGAGCTACTCATTACACTTACACTGCATTTAACTGAAATAGGAAATACTATGACAAGATAGTGATTTGATTTCAATTATATGTAAGATGAACATATTGACAATACAGAAATGGGAGAAACTGCTTTACTGGTCTAGGAATCAGAGAGGCTTCTCACCTCTTAAACAGTGACCATTAAAGTAAAAGTTGGAACATTTTATAACTTAATTTTGAAATAATTTTTTTTAATATTTTAAAATTTAATGCTTGCCAGATAAAACCCCAAACAGTATAAAATTCTGAAAGTAATAAGAGTGAATTGATTTTCATGATAGCATTATAAAGGTCTACTTACATATATTAAACTAACCACTCCAGGCATTCAAAAGCTTGAATTACATAAAATAAACCAAATCCACTTAATGGTTTACCTCCAGGGTTATTTACTTCTAGCTCATAAAGATTGGTCTTGTCATTTATTATTTGGTTTTCTTCAGAAGCTTTTAACCTTTATTCTAAAAGCATTTTGTAAAGGCTGACCAGAAAAAAGAAAGAAAATCATTAGTAAGGGCCCCATAAAACTATGTAGCATGCATCACTTTTTGTTCTTATGGATGTGATATTTAGAATATTTATTTTATCTCTGTCTCTCTTTGACAATAATTTGGGGAATTCAAAAAACAAGTAAAATAAAAATAATTCAGAGATGGTTTACAGTTACAAAACCTTTTACTCAATGATTTCACCTCCTACATAATGCAGTCACTAACATATCAGATCTTTTTAGTAAGTTTGTGTATATTATCTGTTACTATTTAGTCAAACAGTATAGTAGCTATTAGTACTTTTTCTTTTAGTATTTATTGCAGCATTATTCACTATTTACAACAGCTAAAATATGGAAACACCTGAGATGCGTGGTAACAATGAAAGCATAAAGGAAAGGTAATAAATACGAATAAGGTAGTGTTAGTCCTAAGAAAGATCAAATATTTTAGTCATTAGTAACATGGGTAGATTTGGAGAGCCAACTGTTAAGTGAAATAAATCCAGAATAACAATACAAGTTCTGCATGGTTTCATTGGTGTTTAATCTGAAAACACTCATCTTACAAAGTTCAGATTAGAAAGGTGATTACAAGAAACTGGAGAGAATTCCAGGGAGGAAGAGATGGAGGAAGGCTAATGAATGGGTATTAAATTACAGTTAGAGGGAAGTCAGTGGTTCTCATGTGCTGTCTGTATACTAGAGTGACTACTAGTAACAAAAACATTACTGTGCATTTCAAAAGGTAAAACAAAGACATTGAATGTTTGCGCCATAAAAAGTGATAAATATTTGGGTATATATGCTGGCTTTATTTAAACCTTCCAAAACATACATTTTATCAACACATTATAATATGTATAAATCTTGCATTTTTGCATTAGTGAACAACATTATTTTTAAAAGAATAGTAACAGAATTTTAAAATTAAAAAAAGAGACTAATGCTTTCCTAAGGCTTTAAAGAAAAAAGCAAAAACAAAAAAAGGTAATTAAGAGAGATTCTTTAACACATACAAAGTGATCATCGGATAGGAGTAATTAATTCTGGTGGTTTTTTACACAAAGAATGATTAAAGTTGATATTATTTATGTAATTGAAAATAGTAGGAAAGCAGGATTTTAAAATCTACCACAAAGACATGATAAAAGCTTAAGATGATTGATACTGTATGTTACCTAATTTTTCCAATAAACAATTTATAAATGGATAAAATATTACACTATGCCCCATAAAGATGTATATCACATATTATTTTTAAAAATCAAAACAGTTTAAAACAGGATGTGGATAAGGAGAAGTAAAATTTGAAACATTTTAATTTGACCAATATTTCTGAAATAAAACATGATCAAGACTTGCTTACATTACAGTGCTGTCTAATGATCAATCTGGGTACTCATCTTCTACCTATAATGGTTTCATCATTTGGAATTTTAACATCTGTGGCAAAAATGATATTTAGGAGAGTAGTCATGACTAAAGTAGAAAAAATTCAGCATATTTTAATAAAATTATAATATATTTATAAACTAAGCTTAAAATCTAATGCTACCAATTATATATTAGTTACGGTCAAATTTAGGGTCTAAAAATTTGAGAAATGATTGCTGTTTTCCTTGGTTGGTTAATGAATATGAATAATATTGAAGAACTAAGTATTCTACATCAGATCTGCCTAGGTATAATCTATAAAAATCTATTTTCTATACAAAATTTTTTAGTAAATTGGGCTTTCAATTTATGGAAAAATATGCACAACACTATGAGTAGTTTTGTTTTGTAAAATAATCTAATTGTATAAAATATTTTAATCTTGTCAAATCTTCAATTTAGTGACTATTACTTAAACATCTGGTGTTTTCTCTGGACATTGTAAAGGAGTAGTGATAATTGGTTCTCAGGCCAGAGAAATTTTCCTCTAGAAAAATTTAAAACATCTCTTATGGGTGTAAGTATCTAGTTGTTTATGCTAAGCAATATGTTATCATATTGCAATATGCTTGAATAACATTCTTCAGCATCTAGGGAAGAATAAAAATCTTTAAAAACATCAGTAGGTAAAGATTGTGACAGAAGTGGAAGAAAATGATAAAAGAGCAGAGAAGATCAACAAAGGTAGTTTAGTGTGTTGAAAATTTAGGATGTGGGAATGCTGGGGTAAGGAACAGAATTAAATAATATAGAAAGCATATGGAAGTAGATTTACCGACCTAAAATTGATTTTTCATGATTCTCCCTTTAGGGATTTATGAATATATTTTTTCCTCTGTAAGAAATTTGTTACAGAAATGAGAGATATATAATTCAGTGTATTGGTTAGGTTTTGCATCTCTGGAACTAAATAACCAACATATCCAACTTAAAAGAGAAAGGGAGGGTTTATTTAGCTCACAGATTCAGAGGCTCCAGTTCGTAATGGGCTCCTTGTAGGGTAGAAACATGGTAGAAGAGAGTCACAAAGCAAAGCCTAGTTCATAGTTTCCCAAAGCAAACATGCACACAAAGGAACCGCACAGAGAGGAAATGGCTAGAACACAGCCAGGACACGCTAAGCATGACCCATCCAGACATTCCCAAATGTGTGTTTACTAATCCTTATCAGGGGCCCACAAACCAATCAACGTTGCCATCCAGCTAACCTTTTACATTTAGATTCTCGTTATCTAGTAGAAACAGTTAAATGCCTAATTGGTTAGTTTACATGTTCCTTTTGTTTTCCACTGCTCCTGATTCACTGATTTCCTTGCCATTTCTTTCCAGTTGGCAGAAGTGACCTCTTTACAAACATGCACACAAATGCACTTATGAGTGCATGTGCACATAAAAAATAGAGTTTTGTTTAGAGTTTGTTTAATTAAAAGCAGTGCACAACACTGGATGAAGAAATATAATTTCTGTTTTTATGATGTTTGGTGTTATCATTTTATACCTTGATTATTCCATTTTGTGGTGCTAAAGTCTCATTGTTTATTATTTAGCTTAGGTTTTTATATCATGTGTTGCAGAAATCAAATTATCTTTGAAGAATGTAATTTAAATACAGATTGGTGATGGTAGTTAAAAGAACTAGTTTATGTTTTATTTTTCTTTGGATTAGATGTGTGATACTGAGTAACTATTGTCTTCTTGCAAATACTATTTTTTTCTTGGAATAGAATTTGGGGATATTAAACTTTTATTCTTAACTGATGAGACTCTTTGTTACTGCAAAATACACTTTCCAGGGACTTCCAAGTTTAACTAGTAGATAAAATCCTCACATCTTAGAAACAAAACTAGATCTCATCTAGATTCTTGGTGGCTAATACATACACATTGTATTATTTTTTCTTTTCTGTAAATGGTTACCATTACCCTACTAAAAGACAGTCTACTGCATAACCATAAAATGTCACTCTTGGAGCAGAGATCCTGAAGACACAGATATGTGATCATAAATAATCCCAATGTTAGGGCAGCTGTACCTGTTTCAGAGAAGGATTCCATGTTAAAACACCTTATATTGTTTAAACTGACACTTATCAGACAGAAGCTAGCAAATGTTGGCAATAATATAGAGAAAAAGAACCCTTTGTGTGCTTAAGGATGTGGATGCATATTAGTATATTGTGGAAATCATATGAAGTTTTTTCAAAATATTAGAAACAAAATTGTGCTATGATTTGGTAAGCCCTTTAACGTATATATTCTAAGGAAATACAATTGGTATGCTAAAGACATTTCCCTCTGATATTTACTTCAGTATTATTCACAATAGCCAAAATATGGAATCACCCTAGGTGTCTGTCAACATATCAATGTGTACGGAAAATATAGTCTAGTAAAAGGAATACTGTTGAACCAGAAAGAGAGCATCTTGTCATATGTGAGAATGTAAATGAAACAGGACCATATTATGTTCAGTGAAAGAAGGCAGGTATAGAAAGGCAAGCATCACATTATTTTACTCATATGAAGAATTTTTAAAATCTTGATCTCATAGAAGTAGACAGCACTGTGGTGATTAACAGGCATCAGTTCAAGAGGTCATTTTGGAAGATACTGGTCAAAGAATATACAACTTCAGGTAGATAGGAAGAATAATTTCAAGGCACCTAGTGCATAATAGAGTTAATAAAAGATATTGTGTCTTGAAAAATGCTATGACAGTGAACATTAAGCATTTTCACTGCAAAAGTAACTATGCGATAATGCATATATTTGTTTACTGATATTTTGTTATTCCACACTGTATATATATATCAGAAGATTATGTTGTACATAGTAATTAGATTCAGTTTTACCAGCCAATTAAAAATGATAAAATAGGGCTGAAAATGTAGCTCAGTATTGGGGTCCTTGATTTGCACATACAAAACTCTGGGTTTGATCCTTCACACTAAACAAAAGATATAAAAGTAAAGCAACAAAGCAAAAAATCCAGTTTCATAATAAGAACAACAACAAACAGCAACAAGAAGACCAAATTGTAGTACCAGGATTGTATTTAAAATAAATAGAGCAACAAAGCATTTAAAACCTAGAATTTGGACTCATGTTTTCCTTAGACTTCATTTCCATCTCTATATAGCTTCATAGTGAGAAACATTTTACTGCAGAAATCTCCCTTCTTGTTTCTACGGGTCCATGATACAACTTTGTCCCTCCATACCAACTTTTTCTTTGAGGCATTGTGATCCGTCTGGCTGTATTTTGATGTTCTAAAATGCAATTCTTAGTTATGAATATTTTATCATGATAGGACTTTAGCTCAATCTTGTATTTATGCTCCCTATATTACTGTAAGCAATTGTCACCTACATCTTAAATAATATACAGTACATGTTAGCAATTATTTTTATTTTTTGGAACATTGAGAGATAGTTCTCTCCAAGGAAGAGTAGTCTAGAATTTATGTGATCATGATTATTATTTTAGTGAAAGAGAAAAGTTTTTATGAAACTTTTATTCTACATCTGAAAATGCTCATTACTTTTCACTAGTACTTAACTTCTTTAAAAATTAAAAGTGATGTAGATAGTGTTTTTGTACCATCAGAGCCTAATGAATTGTTGTTTTTCTTTGACTTCTCTGGAAAAAAACTGTGAGAAAGGTATGAAAAATGCAACCAAATGTTAGGAATTACATTGCAAGAAGGCCTAAATGCATTTTCAGTGTTGGGAGAAAGCAGGAGAGACCATATTTTTTTGAAAATTAGTGTCTTCATTGAGACTGAAAATATCTTCTTTTTGTAATAAATATCAATGTATTTATTGTACTTATTAAAATTGCTGACCACTTGTGTTTGCTGAGGAAAATACATTTTATTAAACAACTGAAAATTTAGCTTCATTTTCCTACAACTACATTGAAATTGGAAATTATCTTTTTAACATAGAAAAATGAAATTAACAAATTAATGTCAGTTACATGTATTTATTATTATATACAATGTGTGAACCAAATTACTACATGATAGAACCAAAGAACAGGCTTAAGATTTCAGTATGTTATAACTTCTAATAGGAAAAATTTAAAAATGCATACACATAAATTATCATTGAAATGTATTTGACAAGCTAATATTCTACACACTTAAAGTATACCAGGTGGTGTTTTGATGTGCATTTAAAATAAAATGATGCTACAGGTTTAACTCAGTGGTGTAAGTGCCTGTTTGACAAACACAAAGTCATGAGTTCGATCCCCAGTACAAAAAAATAAATAAAAACAAAACAAAAGTAAAATAAAATAAAATAAAATAAATAAAATAAAATAATAAAATAAAATAAAATAATTATCACTTCAATGTAACTAATATGGGGGCTGAGAATTTGCTCAGTAGCATAAGCGCCTGCCTTGCTAGTGTGAGGTCATGAGTTTGATCCCTGGTACAAAACAAAACAAAACAAAACAAAACAAAACAAACAAAAAAAAACCCAAAAGGGTGTAAGTGGATGGAGTTAAACCACATAGATCAATTTTTAGCAATTATAAAGCTTAGAATGCAGTGTTATTAACTACAATCAATGTACTATATTTAAATTTCCCAAATTTTTTCATCTTACATAATTGAATGATAGTATATTTTTGTAAAATGTCCCTATTTTTCTGCAAAGTGTTTCTGGTCACCACCATTTTACTCTCTGATTTCATACATTTTGTGAAACATAAGACACATTTGGAATTTTGGATGACAAAAGGCTTATTTTCTTTTCACTGTTTTTCATGTTGTATATTATTTATCAAGTTTATTGAACAAATGTTAAGAGTCTACAGAAATATCAAACAAAATGGACACTATTCAACTTTACAGTAAAAATTGTTTGAATTGATGTGAATAGCAACATGTAATTAAAAACAAATAAATTTTCCTACTTTCAATCTACAAATGAAATTTACATTTATGGTACACTGAAAAGTAAGTTTATTCTTCTTAATTATATGTAATCACCAAAAGTATAGTAAAGCAGTAAGAGAAAATAAAAGGAAAGACATTTTAATTATCTAGTCAAAATTTATAGTGCCATTTTTTCTCAAATCATTATATTGGTAAGTAGGTTTTTTTTCAGTTAAAAAATAGCACTGAAATAAGTTTTCTTTTAGAGCTAACTATCCTGTGAAATAATCATACAATAACTAGATTCTTTATTATTAGTGACAATATGAATTTCCAGATATTTGAAAATGAAACTAGAAATAACATAGACATAATAGATGATTGGAAGACAATAATTCTTCCTCTTTATAACTTCTATCTTCTGATACAGTATTTAATAAAGCAACATAATAAGCTAATCTGTGTATTTTGCCCTCAAGCACATCCATTGTTAAATATTTTCTAAAATCATTTATTATTATATATGATTTGACAATTTTCTTTAGAGGCTTTAAATGACTTGTTTATAGACTTGAATAATAGCATCTATTTATTATATTCAATATGTAATATCAATAATATATTTGTCTCATATGTTGAAGCTTTAAAAATTCTACTAATAAATGCTACATTTATTTCTCCATTAAAGCAATATGCTTTATAATAATGCCACTCAATTATTAAGCTATTGGTTCTTACATGTTTATGCACTTACTCATTTTTGTGACTAAATCAGACTGTCAAGGGATGGTAGAGGAATGCAGAAAAAAATCAAGCTATGAAATGTACAAATTCCCTATAATGAATGTGATCCTTATGTATGCATAAAATGCACTAATATACTTAATTAATTAACAAAATGAACTCAAGGAACACACAAATTTCAACCTGTTCTCTTTGTAAACTGATTAGGCTCACTGCTCAGGAAGTCTGCTGATGCCCTGTTCCCCATGCAGCACTGTATCAATACTAAATTGATTGCAGATGTCTGAAAAGCATGGTGTAGTACAGGCCAGGATTCCTGGGCTCCAATAATCGTTTTGCCTCAGGATCAGGAGTTGATGCAGCTACACACATATGATTTTCTATTTCCAGGAAATATGGGGAACAGTGCTCAATCATGTTGGGAACCCTAGATGTCTACGTGAAGGAGTGTGAAGTCAGTTCCATTTTCCCTAGATTATATAAAATCAAGTCAACGTTGTTAACACGAAGAATTTAAACTGTTATACTATTATAATAAGCTATAGAGAAAATGTTTTTGACGCTTATATTGGCAATGATTATTTTCAGTATGACACAAAAAGCCTGCAAAAAGTTTAAAAGTGAGTGGTAGACTAGCAAAATTGGACAGCTTCAAAACAGCAAAGGTTTTAAATGGCATGGAAAGGACAACGTGAAGAATGGAAGAAAATATTTAAAAGTAATTAATTTGGTTTCTAAAGTGTGAATTTCATGAATTTCAAATATAGTTGAAGGATATTTTATGTTCTGTGTATGCTTAAAGTCTTGAGATTTTAAATCATTATCTGGAATGATCCTAACTCCATTGATGACTACTTCATGTTTACCATTAAAATACATTTTATTTTTTCAGTCTTCATTTTTGGAAAGCTTTCTTCCTTCCAAATTTATTCTGTAAAGATATCTCACTATCTTCATGGTTTATTGATTAAGTATTCTTAAACACAAATATTTACATTGTTTTATGTTTCTTTGCAAATTTCAGATTTACATCCAAGTACCCAGCTGGTATTTTCATTTACATATTTAACACATGCCTACAACTCATTGTTCCTAAACAAAATACCTAATTTTAATGTTCTCAAATATATTACCCCACAATCATGTCTATTTCTTGTATGGAAAACAAAATGTCTTCTATTCAACTGTTCAGTATAGAAATTCAGAAGTTTATATTAATGCTAGAAACTTCCTTTCCCTTCTACTCTTTAATGGCAAACCAATGGTATCTCTAAGTGTCTTTCAAATGATATCTCTAGTTTGTCAAAAAAGTATCAGGCCAAAATCAACTCCTACTACAGACTAATGAGACGTATAGTTCTTCAAGTACTTTGTTTTGTTCTTGTTTTCCACACTAATTTAGTGTATTACCACCACATTTGAGGGATTTTCATAACTAATAATCATCATTCATGTACCCTCTATTGTTAGAATTTGTACAAAATATTTAACATTCAGATTTTACACCAAAATCTGATACCTGGACTGATTATAAAATCAGAGCATCTGAAATGTAAAGGTATGCTGAAATATCAGAATAATACTTATTTCCAGAAATTGTTGCTATTTATGGTAAGCTGAGAAAATTGTTAAATATTAAACATAAGCTTAAAACTATAGGATCCCCATACTTTTGAATTTTAAAGTATCTAGAAGTTAATATTTTAAAACATATATGTTAATTATTAATTGTTAACTGAAATATTAATAAATACCTTTGTAATTTATAAAAATCTTTATATCACAGTCATGACTACTCCTCATAAGATGTGTTCATCACTTCAAATCTCCTTGTGACCTCTTATATTTGCCCAAAATTAATTCATTTCTCTTTCGTTAGAATTGTAATTTTTGTGATGGAGTCTTGAGAAATTCCCCAAGCTGATCACAAGTTTTGTAGTTAAGTGACACTTCCATCCCAGTCTCTAAATTAGATGGAACCACAGTATATGTATGCCATCATACCTGCCTCATGATGCTTTTATTTCTTCAGAAATTTTTATATACACTGTCTCTTCCAGATATAGCTATATGCATTTATCCAAGTTCTTAACCATTCATTAGATAAGTACACATTCTCTGATTTCTGGATTACTTACCTGTACTTGTTTATGGACAAGTTTATAGCAAGCCTTGTTTATGGACATTGTTATATTTGTTCTTACTATCTATTAGCTATGTAACATTAAAAAGTTAATGGTAATAGGAATTATGTGTCACACATAATTATGTCTCATACAAAGACAAATATTCAACAAGTACTATTCCCTGAAAGAAATGAATGTTTATCTCATTGCCAGCACTCAGACAATAAAATAGTAGAAAAGAGTCTAATTCATGGCAAAAGAGGAAGTGTAATAATCTTCAAAGGTAAAATTAGCAGTATAAAGCAGAGTAGCTTCTTATGTTTTCTGAACAAAGTTTAACTGAACACAGTGAAAGAGTACAACTATATATACAAATATAGTACAACTATAAAAGTTGTACTATAGATTTGAAGAAGAAAAAAGGAAAAAATGTACGAATGAGAATCTTGAAAGTGTTAAAGTTTTATAATCTGAAAATTTTAATTATATGTTATATATTTTTTTCTTATTTTCCCAAAACTGCAAGTGAAAGATGAGTTACTTGGGCTTTGTGAGTTCTGGAGCACTAGAAAATAGGTCTGTTCCACAGGATAAATATTGCATTTGTTCTTGTGATTTCTTCTTTCTGCTGTTAGATAAGGAAAACCAATTCTTAAAAATAGCATTTCTGAAATAAATTACCTAACTTCTACTCTACTTCCATGTGTGTATCTATTTGTACACATAATTTTAGAATATGAATATATCTTATTAAGTAGAATAGTGCTATATGTGCTTTACCATGTTTATATACAGTAGGTAACTATCATATTTCTCCCCAATTTCATCCCTAGTTATTCTCTCATTTAGATGTAAATCTTCTATCCTGTTACTGCAGTTCACATCTTTCAAAAGTAACTCTTACTATCAGGTAGATATGGAACACCTTCCTACCTGCATGCCTGCAATGTTTTCATGCTTACATAAGTACCTGTCTGAAAATAGTTACAAAACAGATACTTGACTAATTTTTTATTCATCAAATACCAATTTGCTCATGACATACTGAATGCATAATTTGCTTAAAAATTATTTTTCCTTTCTTTCTTCAAAAGACTAGCCTTAAGCAGCCTGTTTATCCACCAGTACCAGAGCACTGGGTATGGGTATTGTTATGCTGTTGTTCATCTGCTCATTTATTTTGGTGTATTTTGTTTTTATATTCCAAAAAATAAGGAGGTCTTATATGTTTTTGATTAAATCATAGAAGGCAGGTTATACTATTTATATACCATTTATTTTAAAGATAAGGCCACTTCAAAACAAAATGTATAGATAGCATGTTTTTTAAATGATCCTGCTATGACACCTAAAATTTCCAGTTTTCTTTCTTTTTAGGTTCCTGTATTTCACCTTACTACTAAAATTCTTGAAATATGAGTACAGCATGAAACTTTTAACCAGTTAGTACAAACTTTCTTCAAATTTCAGCTCTGCTGAAATATATCCACTGTAGAAAATTCAAGCAGAAAAGAAATAGTTCTCAAGAAATTCAATTGAGTTTTTGATGTCTTTAATTGAGAGCAAGAAAGCTAAAATCTGAAAGAAAATTTTGCTGTAAAAATTTATCACCCATACAGGGAAAATCATGTGATTAATAAATTCCACATGATTTGAGGCTTGTGATGGAGGCAAAGAAAGAAAAGATTAAAGACACCAAAAAAATGTCATATTATAGTTTTGCATTCTGAGATCACATTGTTTCTATTACTAAGTTAGCTTGGTAGGAAAAAAGCAATCTTTATACCTCAAAAACTGTTCTTAAATTTTTAAAGTAGTGAAATCAGGAACAAAATGTTTTAAATGTACAGGGATAGAAAGCAATATTCTTACACTTAAAATACATAAAAACCATCAAATATAATATAATATTCCAAACAAATGCATAATATTTTAGTGCTCATTCTTATTTTTACCATTATTAAAAATTTTTTAAAAGTAAACATGTTACTAGTAAAAAACAAGAAAAATCTAGGTACAGTGTTGATTTCTTACATGTTTTAAAATGTTAAAAATTAAACTTTTTGTTCTTAAATGGCATACACAACCTTTAATTATGATCTTGTAAAAAGTTAGAAGTGAAGGATATAGGACACTTTCAGAAAACTGTTTCTCACAATGCACAAAGGATACAAAAAAGAAAATTAATAAAATTCAAATGGTAGCTTTAGTTAAGTGGATAAATGACAAAAGTGATTGAACTAAAAGTCAAACAAATTTCACCTGAATCATCATGTAAACACCGAAGTAATTTTCTCTCAGTATTTAAAATTACCAAATAGTCATATATTGCCTTAAATAACTAGCAATGCTATTTTCTAGTATGGTAATTTTACCAGTTGTTCAATTTTCTTTTTTTATTTTATTTAGAGAAGAAGAGAAGAAAGAAGAAAAAACAAAACAAAATGGATTAAGGGTAACAACAATACAGAATTGCAAGGAAAAAAGGAAAAGAACAATAACAAATAAACCTAAGAGACTACTACTTCACAAATTACATACTGACTTCTTGGAAATAGTTGTTCAAATTATAAAGTTAAAACATGTAAAGTAGACATTCAAACAGTGAGTCTGTTAACAGTTCTGTTCCATGATCTGACGAAAAAAAAAAAAAACCAGCAATATGGTCATCCATCTTACCCACTCAAATATACATTCAATTATATCAAAAGGGTAAAATTAAACACAACAAAACAGAACAAAGCAGATCACATGAAAGCAAAGTAAGGGACATAAATTCTAAAACTAGACAATTGGAGATATTCACTCTCTATCGTATTGACTCTTGTTTTCTTCCAAATAGTTGTCCATATTGTCACGTACAGGGAATTCACATGAAAAAACATAGTATGGAATTGATCTGAGCAGGACGAGGAGGGCATTTCAAGTCTTCAAGACCAGACATTAGGGAAGCCAAGAATGGCTGTCATAGCATCTCATTCTCCTAAAAAACAGCTGTCCATACCTTCATGTGTGTTGAAGTTAAACAAAACAAAACAAGCTAAAATCACTTTGAACAAAGAATGACAATTTTGCTGGATTACACATCATGACATCATGGAACTAACACTGAGTATTGTATCTCTTTTTCTTCAAAGAGGTTGTTCATTTCAACATGTGTTATATAGTTGGTTCTTATAAACTGTTTTTTTTATTTAAATAAGAATAAAACAAAAGGGGGCAGTACAGAGCAGATCAGAAGAGGACAACATAGGCAACACAGTACTTTACATTAAGTCAACTGGACATCAACAGTATCTAACACCATATCTCTTACTCTGCTATAGTTGAGCATAGTTTCAATTACAATAATATCAAACATAACACAATAGTATAAAGCCATGCATACAGTGAAAGAAT